>CACRXP010000273.1:61857-72105 GCA_902702965.1 Spirometra erinaceieuropaei | reverse complement strand
CCATGGTCCTCTACTACGCGATTGGCGCAACTGATGACTCCTTATTTACCAACGTGCCCAGTCAAAGCCTTCAAAACTTTTGCGTAATCGAGTCTCTTTTTGCGTTTGTGCAAGTTAGTCGCGCAGCAGCAGTCCGGTGAATAATGAGTAAAGGTGACCTCCAGAATGGCAAAACGAATAACAAATGTAATAGTCAGCGTCCAACCGTATTCGCTTCCCTTTCATCAGTTATAAATTATTGGAGGCCTGGCTTGCATATCATGTCAGACTTTTAGTTTCGTCCAAGGACTTTTAATCCTGATAAGTATATACCTAACCAAATAATCGGATGTTCAGTCTAATTATTCGTTTTACAAAGCCGTAAACATTTAAGAGGCGCCCTTGATATTTTATCATCGTACAAAAAAATTGCATAAGTGCTTAACCTACGGTTCTTTTGGATTCAGTAGGAAAGTATCGGTGCACAGAAAAGTGCCAATAAATTTCCTGTCAGAGATGCATACCTTAATGGAGATGTCCGACTTATGCACTTTATTGTTTAATGTTTTGATGGTGAACTTCGTAGAGCATGTCGAAGAAAACAGGCTTAGTTTGCTGTTTGAAAGTACAAAATGAGCGGACGTTCGGTGGAAAACATTGCACTGTATAAAGAAGCTTTCCTTGTGCCTCTAAATTGTGCTTTTGTTTCAAATTATTTAACGATGATGTGAAATATGTTCTTAACATAATAAGGGAAATTAAGTGACCAAAACACATTTTGCAGAAATCTCTTAGCAACAGGAACGCACACTCGGTGCCATTTAGAAAGGACGCATTATCGTCAAAAACCGGATCACAAAAGGAGGCAAATACACTAAGGCCTATGAAGCATTTTAGGCCGGACTAGCATATGAAGGCTGAATTCATGCATAATAATAAGATAACAAGTTTAAGATTTGGACAATAATCAAGAAAACTTCGAACACACTAGCATTTCATCAACAGTAATATGTGCCTACTGGTTACTGTCGGTCTTCGAATGATAAAAATATAATTGAAGTTTCACTTAAAGAAGCATCAGAAGTCTTGCAGAATGACACTCCACACCCGGTGCTGACGATAACCATAACAGCAATTTTAATAAATAATTCCAGTTTGATTTCCTAAAAAGTCTGTTGTTTTTAAAACTAAAAGACAGTGTTATTAGGTTAAAGGCAAATGCGATTAAAGAACGGCACATTAGTTTGGCGCCTTGGGTCCGGCGTAACATGTGTTCTGAATAAGGAGGACCGGGTTGCACTTTTTCATTTAAGCATTTTCTTGTCTTCAGTCGAGAGATGCTTAGTTGGGGTTGTAATATTGATTGTCGTTGGGCATAATCCTATGATATTTGGAACTCACCATGATGTTGACTTTTGAGCGCACTTATTTGGGACCACCTAGAAAATCCCCGCTTCATAGGAATAAATTGCGAAGAGAAGAAGAGATGAAACCACAATCACGGTATCCGAAAGATCCAGGTAGGTACGTACGTACACGACGTCTCTTATATGACACTGGACAAATCATTACCTGAAGCATTATTCCTTGGCCCTAAGTTCTGTTTATCTCGCAGGAAAGTTGATTAGTTAGAACTGGAAACTCAGTTCGAGAACCTATGGAGCCGAAGCTATGATGTAGTGCCCGCGTCCGCAACGAGTATCCAGCACACTAAATCAACACCTGAACAAGGAGCCAAAATGTCGGGGACTGTGCACAAACGCACACGTGGTAAAGTTAAAAGAACTTCGACAGGACAAAGGTATCTTGGCAGTTAGACCGGAAAAAGGAACATGCGTCGTTATAATGAACAGATCGGTCTACGTAGCAAAGATGCAGTCCATATTAGCAGACCGAAAGAAATTCAGAAAGACAGACAAAGAAAAGGATTACACGGTTGAGGTAGAGGCAATGCTGACTAGCTGTCTATGAGGGCTCCACACAGGGGGTCTCATAGATGGACCATGACCTCGGACACCTCCGACCAGTCGACACATACATTCCTCGGCTGTGCGATTTACCTAACATCCATAAGGAAGGCCCACCCGTTCGCCCGGCTTTAGACATACGAAACTCTTCGTATCATGCGAAAGCAAATTGGCCAGCAGAGAAACTCAAGCCCGTATAGCATCAGCTTACACCACGCAGCTATCAAGATACCTTCGAATTCATTGACGACATCAAAGACATTAACCTTAACAGCACGGTAATGTTCTCGCTAGAGGTCTTATCACTTTTCACGAACATTCCAGTTACCGAGACGGTTGATTACATCTGCGAATTCCTCTCAACCAATCAGCATAAAAGAGGAATTCCGACAAACAAACTCAGGAAACTATTACTAAGACTCCCATTAAATGCGCAGTTTATTTTTGCCAACCAAATATTTAGACAAATAAACGGCGTTGCTATGGGCTGGCCTCTTGGACCTCTCTTAGCCGATATCTTTATGGGCAAACTGGAAATATTCCAACTGAGCGATCAGATGGATAAGCTTAAACATTACGGTCGCTATGTTGATGATATCTTTGCAATTGCCACAGCAGAAACCGACGTAGATACCCTCTTGAATGGTGAAAGACAGGCGTATCTGTCGATCGAATCCACCATTAAGATGAAAACGGCCTTTCTTAGATGTTCTTCTAAGCAGGAGACCTGACGGTAGCCTCTGATGGAATGTCTATCGGAAGAGGTCCTGGTCTGGGCAATACTCTAACTTCGCCAGTTTCGTTTCCCTCCGACAAAAACCAAATCTAGTCCGGCGTTAAGCACAAAGAACTAGGAAAATTTGTTTAGCTGACAGCATCAAGGAGAAGCTTAGAAAAATCCAGGACTTGCTTCGCGAAAACGGACATCCTGACAAGTTTATTGCAATGAACATTGCCGAACGACCGGTAAAACCCATCACATTGACTGACGAAAAGAGGACTTCGTTCTTCGAAGTCTCTTATCAAGGGGACGCCGCGAGTGAACTAATAAGGAGACGCCTTGATCAAGCTGTCTAGTAAAACTCCCCAGCAGCAAGGGTTGAAATCTCATTCTCTATTTACCCTTTGTTACGTGGGGGAGGTCAGGATGAGTTGCCAACTCAGACCGAATCACTACGCATCTTCTCTTTCACTTGGTTCTTTGGAGCAGGTTATATTGGTCGCAAAATTCGGTGTCTATCCAAGAAAATACGAGAGCACCTCCCGACATGGCTGGGAAAGACCAAACTAGGAGCATAGACAGCGCCATTTTCGCGTGCTTTGTTGATTCTGAAACATCGTGTGAACCACAGCGAAGCTGGATTAACGTCTGTTAGCAACAGCAGAAGCGGCCACCCTTAGGTTGCGAAAACCAATCTTATACCCTACTTACAGTGGTCGAAGGCCGACCGCGCCCTTCTGTTATTACCCCCTATCCCTCCAAATTCCCACACACTGCCTGTGTTTTCTTATAATCGTTAATCGATTTCTCTTATCACTGATATGTTTTGGCTTCTACCCTGTTCCCATATAAATGTACTCGTGTTACGGGAACTTATCGAAAGCAGACGAATGCTCGCCAACTCGTCTTCTGAAAACTGCTACGAGAATTTTCAAAACTCTAAAAATTGAACCAGCAATTCTCAGAGGAAACGTCGACAGAAAAACTGGCAGGGCTTTGCCTTGAAATGCGAACCAGGAAACTCTGCCTATGCAGGTCGACCACCTTATTCAACTATTAACATGAAACTCTGTCTATTATGGACTCTGTTCTCGTGAAACATTTAACCTTCTAACGTCATGTTATTGATCACATAATTTTATCAACACCATGTAAAGGATACTACGCTTTTTGTGTAATCTTGAGACCTAGGTATTAAACACTTTCCCAAGCAATCCTCTTTAAGGATATGAAATATAAGTTCAATACATGATGGTACTGTTTTAGTCCTACATCTCAGCTTATCTTTAAAACCACTGCTTTATTTGAGTGACCCAGTCTAAAAATTCCGGTTTTTAGATTCAAGTACATGCATGTTATTCGGCAGAACTGTTACTTTAACAAGTTCATATTAGTCATTTTGGCTTTTTGTTGACTTAGTAAGTATTACAACCCGTTTGCCAATGCAAAATACGATAAGATGCAAGTATTTTATTTGTCATAGCATAAACATATACGTCCACAACATGGTTTACATGAAAAGAAGACTTAAATTGAGTGTTTTTACCACAGCATAAGACAGAACTTCAGGCCAATTCCTACATTCATCTGCATAGGTCTCATTAAGGGAAGCAAATTACTGAGTAATTACTATGAACCGTATACGCCGACTTTTTGTCTTCTATCAGTCTGTGAATATTTTCTAGAACATAAGGTAGGTCAGGACTGTGCTGCCAAAAACAAACAAACCCATAAATCGAATAAAAAATCAATTTTCTACGATAGAACGTTAAATTATTTACGAGGGCAGAGTTTATAATATGCAGAGTTTCTTATTAACGGCTGAATCTGATGATCGACCTGCATTGGCCGCATTTCACGATTTGCATTTCAGGCAAAGCTCTGCCCGTTTTTTCCGCTGACGTTTTCCCTGATAATTACCGGCGTATTCGCTGGCATCTCAAGTCTTAATTTACTTTTTAGACATTTTAAACAGAATTTAGTTAAACTTACCCATCAGAATACTGATAAGAAAATGTTTATAAAAATAACTCTGCAAGGTACATTTTTCCCTTATAAGTTGTTTTCACAGAAATCATCTCCTAGGTTTCCCTCTCTAAATGTATCTAATGGCTGTATAAAAATTCCACGAAGATGCCGCCAAATGTCGAGTTGTGGGTAAATGGGGCGAACGTGTAATTATTTTAATAGCATTTAATGTAATTATACGTCCCTTTAAAAGAGACATCCAAAGCCCGCCAAAAACTCAAGGACCCTACAAAATATAAGCTAAATGTTTCTCCAACATATCTTCTTTAAATACTTTTGCTATTCATATGACCTAACCGGTTATTCCGCACGCAGAAACGTATTATACTACAGGGCTACTTTCTACTAGGGAAAATGCACATAACAAGACAAACATAGCAGAAACTCCACAGTGTTTGGTAAATATCAAATAACTTTCGATAATCATGCATATTTTTATGTAACGAAAAGCGTCTTGGCAAAGGAAGAACACTAGAATGACCACAGCTGACCTGCTAATAACCAAGCCTGCTACTGCGAAGCCGTCTGCATGCGCCACGGTTCTCAAAATCCTACACAAAACAGAAGTCCCTGCCGCTTTTTAATTTCTTCGGAAATCGTCTGCGAAGTTAAAATAGATCAATATATTCAGGATCTATAGGCACAGAACGAGAATTTTATACATGAATATTTGGGCCAAAGTCCATCAGCCGCAGCGGCAGTTAATGAATATTACGCGTTTACCCACTGTAGCTGATGGACTTTGGCCCAAATATTCATGTACAAAACTCTCGGTCTGTGCCTACAGACCTTGAATAAACTGATCCACTCCAACTTCGTAAATAATTTCGGAGAAAATTAAAAAGCGACAATTTCTAAATTGGAGTATCTGCCAGAAAACACACGGGAAATGCTGTGGGACCCAGTAATGAGTCGAACCCCTCGCAGCTGTGCCATGCAGCGGCAAAACATCGGCGAAACACGCGTGTATGGGCTTTTGGCTAGTTCCTCTGCTGTTAATATGGTATCACCTTACCTCAAAGAAGTCCCTGTCTTTTGTCCTCTGCGCCGAATAAAATTACTCCACTGTCACAAGAGAAAACATACTGTTTCATATACAGCTAGGTATTAGAAACGGTTGCATTAACCTTTATCCTAAAAACCCCCAAAACTTGCTTTTTCTCTTAGGAGTATTTAAGCATTATGTAGGCATTTTAGTAATTCGGAGAAACTGCTTGAGAATGTTAAATTTTAGTTCCTTTTAAAAAATGGGAGGCTATTTTAGAAGGCGGACTTAAAATAAAATTGTGTTGTGCAAGGACTTGAGAAGAAATCATAGTTTCGCTTGCAATATAACGCTTGGTAAACTAAAGTTCCTCCTGCCCATAGCAAATAAGTTTTAAAATACATTTTTAAAAATGCTTATAATAACTTCAGAGAAAAAGCACAACTGTTTGAAAATAAAGTTGACATATTAGGCTGTTAACGGCGAAATGCCGCCTCGTACGAAGTGATTCTCTGCCAGATTATTGTCAGATATGTGAAGCAAATTTTGTGAGTCATTATTTTTGCCAGACAATTGACAGATCTCATTAAACCAGCGGATAATAATCTGCCCCATATTCCCCAGGAATATGTTTTGTGAGGCCCGCAGTATGCCTTAACCTCATAGATTTTGACATGCATGCTTGAAGTAGGGATCAAGTAAGCTGCTGTATGTATGTGTTTCGACTACAAGGTGTTCAGACCTTTCTTTAACATTTAGTCTTTCTCAGTATGAAATTATTCTATGACTAATACATGTATTGCTATCCAACAGCGCTGCATTTTGTAAAACAATGCAATCGAATGGGACCTGCAAGGTCACAATTTGTCCGATGTCATTACTAGTACCCATAAGCAAGTGTTAGCATTTTTGACCAGATAATAAGTACGTGCCTAGTATTAGCGAAATGTAATTAAATGGTCGAGATTTTTGTCCTAATGTGTCCAAGTGCCATTGAATGGTGTACGTTAGTCCGCTGAGCCCAGACGATAATGTCTGGTTTTGTACTCAGGTAAGTGCTACTCCTGAGACTTGCTGGCATCCCTCATTTCACACTGCCCTTTTTGTATGCTTATATACCTCGAATACATGTTCTTTGCCAACAAAGAACAAAAGAATTTGAGAATTCTGCTGTTGTTAAGTCGCTTATCACCTGTTCCTACTGTAAGAAAAGGAGACAGCTGTATTACGTGCGGCAATATGGCCAAAGGAATACATTGTCTTTCTTTTAGCTAAGTTAGGGAATAATTAACTTAATAAACGTGACAGCTAACTTGCATAGGCGCGTTTAAAACTTGTGTACGAGTTTGTATCTCGCTTGGCCTACAAATTATTACAATCGCTTGTGTTAAACACGGCTTGTTCTAACGGATTAAGTATGCTAGTTTCAATGTTATCTGGAGCGCTTTTTCAGATTATTCTAAATAGAATGTTTTTTCAAGCCCAAACTAGTAATTTAAAATAAAGGATGTGATGGTTACAGCGATAAGTCTACTTAATTTTTAGTGTTTTGACAGAAAAACAACGAGCATATTTTAACCCGGTCTCAGTGTCCAGTTGGTCTCATGCCGAAACACCTCAAATCCGCAAAACACATCGCAGTCTAGCTTAGTTACGTCAGCGAGCGTTATTATGTTATCCGATAATTCAGACAAATAAATAGACATTAGACAGCAGAAAATAAAGGCTCTCTCTTTTAGAAGAAACAGATACTTTTAAGAAAAGAGACCATAAGGACATCGGTGTTTAACGAAATAAAATTCTGAGCAGTTTTTTAAATGAAAATAAGAAGATCATGTACATAAGTTAAGAGATTCAGAATATGCTACGTTACAGTTGTTCTAATTAAACGGACAGCCACTTGGAAAATAAATAATTTTAGCCCATCAGACAGGAGAGGTGACAAGCCACAGTAAAGGATGGAAGAGGAGATGCAGATATCTTACGTTTGGATGAGACCAGCTTGAATGAGTCATATCTAAAGAGACTATTTAAGACTAAATGTGACTGATAGGCCCAATTTTTCACGCAAATCAACGCAGACAACTGGAATTTTACAGCTAAATGAGACGTTTATTGGACATGAAAGTTGCTAAAGAATTCATTTTTTGCATATCAGAAACGTCAGTGACAACAGCATAAAAAGTGAAAACCAAATCTGACTTAACGATCTTTGTCTTAGGAACTAAAACCTGTCCGAAGGGATCATCTTAAATAGCCGCATTCGCGCTCTCAGTCTTATCGCCAGTATCTCTCATTATCAGGTTCGCCAGCCAGATAGTGGGTATTAACATAGAATGAAGATGGCATACAGCTAACTTTCTCTTAAGCTATCCGGATATTACTCTCCGGAGAATGTGGTCCAGCCCTGGCGTTGGAGACGTAATTTAACTGAGCAATTGCGGCAGATTCCCTAAGGATGGTTAGTTGAAAAAAGATAGCTATTTGAAGTTCACAAATTAAATCATGTGATTCAGAATCTGTATGCTGAAAAAGGATATAGAACCATCCAGTGTGATTAAGAGTAGTCAGATATGGCACAATGGTAACAGCAATTCTATTCTTTGAGGCATAATCTAGACGCCTTAGAGTGCGATTTAAGATGTAGCTAACAGTTTATTTATTTGAAGTTTTGGTTAGTATGTCACGAACGCGGCATCGCTATTACATCCTGAAAAACATTAATATCCAAGAAGTACTGACGTCTCTTGGCCCTAGGGTTTTAGTCAAACCAACCAAACTCCTGGAAAATCCTGAAATTTTCTAAACTGTTTAACAAAACAAAAAGATCGCGAAGACAAATATGATTTCTTTCACTTTCTCCTACTGAGTGGTGCTATATCTGGAGTATTTAATTGCATCAATGGTTATTGTCTGTCTGATATATTTTAATGCACACCAATCATTATGCCTTCCTTTTTCAGAATATAGGTTAAATACTATGGTGAACCAAACGGTCTTGTTTCTCTGAGTCACTCATCCCAATGGTCAAACAATTTGCATGTCTAAACAACTTATGTTGTTGACTTTGTGATGCCTCTTTGGGTTGTGATCTGAGTTTCTGCGTGAACACACATGTTACCGATTACGTATACACTAAGAGAGACCGTTATCACTATTGATTTTCGACGGGAATGTTGGCAGCCATGTCAAAACAATTAATCCAGATATCATTAAAAAGCACAGGCTGAAATGGCCGGTGCAAGTTTGATATAATGAACGACAAAACGAGAGAACGTTGAGTTTATCGTTTTGAATAAATTTGTCTGACTTAATGGACACCTCTTTAAAATAGTAACTGAGAAGGAATTTTATTTTGGCCACAAATGCATCGAGCGTTGTCACCTGAATTGTTTTCATTGGGAGTCTTTGACAGTTTTCGCGGTGTAGATAGAAAACATAAGCAAGTAACTAATTAGAGTCCAGTCTGCTTACAGCAGTTATTTACGAATGGTTTTTGCAAGGGCAAATATTTTTAAACAGGACTCCATAAGTCCTTATGGTGGGGATATGCGCGAGAATTTTGACAAATGACTGCCCACATCTACCAGATTTGCTGGATCCGTTTGTCTTTACTGAAGGTAACTGTAATTTGTCCTGTGTCACTTCACTGAAAATGTCCTACATTCAGGTCAACAAAATGCTGAAAATGCCGCTGGCAGCGACTGTAGTGAGGATCTTGATCAGTAGATAAAATTCCTAGAATATCAAATTATAATTCTTGTCGAATCTTCAGATTTTTTAAAAAATAGTTAGGAACGAATGCACTTGGTGTGAGTGGTTTGCTTTGAGAGACTGTGTTTTTTCCGCCGAATATTTTTTGATGCCGTACCAGAGACAAAAATCTATCTTAATTTTATTTTAGTATCAACGGCATACTGCCGATATGTCGACATTCGAGGGCAAAAGTCCACAATCGGGGCCGGTAATTCAGGCCTCCATGTTTGACTCGTCTCCAAGCTGCAGATGGAGGGCGCTTGGAATTCGCGGTGACTCATTTGTGGCGGAATTGAAATATATGGTCCTAGATTGTTCCTATGACCGTGGTAATTTGGATCTGAACCAAAGTGTCCGGCATTTTCAACCAGCTACGGCATGGAATAAAGGACTATTATTTTAAAATTTTAAATCTTTTATGTCAAAGCATATCTCGTCAGTTATAAGCGATGCAGTGGTCACAATTCAGTCATTTCAAGAAAACGTGTAAACCGAGATTCTCAAGATTACGGAACAAACTGTAGAAAGCCAATATTTGCAAACCCCTCAGGTCCAAGTTTAACAATTTTGTCTTACGATGAACCAAATGTTTACTCTGTTTTGTGAAGCCTGTTCGAGTGTTTTTTGTGTTTCGTCCACAATCAGGTTGGATTGTGTTGGACAGTATATTTGTTTATTACTTTAAAAAGATTCCTATTTTATGCACCCTCACCTAGGAAATGTAGATCTTTCTATAAAATTATAAGAGCACGTATGACGTGGGCCAGCAAGCTTTTTTAATGGGTTAAACAACGCATGGCCAAAAAATGCTA
>CACRXP010000273.1:38340-58271 GCA_902702965.1 Spirometra erinaceieuropaei | reverse complement strand
TGAACGAACTTTAAGAGTTTTTTTTGTAGTATAAGACGTTGCATACAGCTTAGCAAAATATAGCCATCAAGTACAGACCTGCTTTGAGCTCTGTTTCAGGTCTCTAAGAGATGGCGGACATCTGGAGGTTTGCAAAGAGGAAGATTCAATCGCTTAACTATTTTTATCGTCTGGTGACTCGGAATCACTCCAGTTAGTCACTACCGGGACAGCAGCCAACAGATTTAGCGCACGCACACGGGGCACGGTTTTCGAAGAGTATGTTTGCCACGAAACCGCATGCATATTTATATTGACTATTCGCAGATAGTTGTTATGATCATTGATTTGCCGTCGTTTGAAAACTGGTCTGAGTAATTGGTTTGCTTATTAATCGCCGTCTCTGTTATCATAAGACATGTTCCCACGCACTTTATGCGTGAATATTTTGCCAGCATAGGCTGCATGAGCGTGGGATAGGAAGGAGCATTCATTGTAATCGTTAGTGGACTGCAGGTCAGAGGACCATGGCTCAAGCATCTTGAAACTACAGCTGGGTCACTTCAAGTGATCCACGACCTGAGCTTTGCTATCGTCCTTTCCTCAATGTCGTGGTGTATTTTGCCATCCTCTTTCGAAGTATCTTTTCTGCTTATCCGGCTTGATTGCTGTACGCGAAATTGAACCAGATCCGTTAGACAATTTCAGGCATTTTCGCTGCAACAGCTAGCCTTTTGATCTCATCCCTCGGCGCCTAATAATGGCAGCTCTGGCTTATGTGTAATCCCAACTCCGAATGAAGTGAGGAGGCAGCTGGCAGTTATCAAAACTTTCTTGACGTACGAAGGAGCTCACCGAACTTTGGGTCCGAGGCAAACTGGTTACTGCTCTCGTCTCTGCATGCACCAGTCAACGAAATTGCGCCAGTATTCATTAACTTCTGGCACCCAGAGCATCACTACAACTCGGCAAACGAGTCTTCTGTCACTTTTTGTAGTAGGGGTTTTGTGCTCTGGACAGCTTGCTTGCTTTGCGCAGCTGCTCTATCCAAAAGACCAGATTATAGACCCTGCTGCTATCCGGTGAGTTCCGATTCTGTTAACTCAAGTCACAATTATACCGATGGGTAAACATTCAGACATTTGCTATTAGCCCGCAAATATTTCCAACGAAACCTTCCAATGTTTTTTGCACTAAAAACTACGAGAACCATCAATTTTTCAACAAGGACACTCTGAGGACTGGTGCGTTAATTGGGTGTATAGTAAGAAATACCTGTGAGACGTCTGCCTTTAGTTCACGCCTTTCCGACGCATAGTGTTACCATGGCAACTCGAAGTCACGGCGACCGGAGTCTGACGCGGTCACAACGGTCAATGTGGCCAGAAAGCCACCGTAAATGCATGCTACACACGCGCTGGTCTGGATTCACTAAGTATCCAAATGTGTGTGGACAGTTTAGACAGGTGAAACGGACGTGAATGGTTCTGATCTGGAACTCCACTTTTAGTTTTACAGTTACATTGAGAGCATGCACTAGCAGCCGATCCATCTGCATTGCTGGCAGGTACCCTCAGTATCCTCACCGTATTCTCAGTCCACGCAGTCTGCCTACTTGTGTGTGCTTGTGTGGACTGGCGGACTTGCGGGCTGATAGCCAGACTGTCGCGGCTCCTTCTTAAAATGACCTCTGGCACTTACGCATGTGAAAACTGTGTCTGATTTGTATGGGTAGTGCCTCTCAGTCTAAGACTGATTGGTTACCCAACCTTTGGAGATTGATAGTCCAGGCTGAATTCAGGGTTGCACGTCACTTTTCTGGGCCTCAGGACACGTAAGCATCTGCTATGCCATGATCAATAAGCCATGGCCCTCGCAGCCTGGTGTATGCTGGCCGTTTAAGGGCACCTGGTTCCCTGCCGGTAGACGTGCTTTCGCTCCCGCTGAGTATGCCGGTCGAGAGCACGGCTGCCCAGTCATCCTCGTCCAAATCCTGTTCACGTGTTTGCTGTGGACCAGGGGGTGTGGTGGTATACCTGAGTGCGTGCCCGACCATACCATCGGCACCCTCTCTCGACCCGGTCTTCTTGACTCCGTCTTGACATCGGACCCAGGTGGGTAGGAGGAGAGAGTGCGGTAGATGCTGCCCAAGTCTATCCCCGCGACAACTTAATTCACCCGCAAGTCGCCTTGTTGTGGGACATCGTTGGGCACGACTGACAGTTTTCCCTCTGTGGAGGGCACGTAGTTGCTTGAGCAAGCCGAAATGAGAATAGAAAGTGGTTTTACAGCGATCTCCGTCGACCGACACTTATGCCTTTAATTACGGGGAGCTTACATCTTGTGATGTTGTGAGTGTGTTAGTCGTGTCGATTTTTCACTGGAGCCGGAAGTGTCCAGTAAAGTAAGTTTAAGTTCAGAAGATCAGTGATCACTGAGCATGGAAAGAGTCGATCTACTGTCATGTCACGTTTGAAAATACGAGGAGACTGGGGGCAAAACCCGTTGCATATTCCCGATTTCATCAACTCAACCTTTTTCTATTCCACTTTACTTGTCCCCTTTGTTCAGGATACATTGGGATTTGTTCGAATATTTTGCTGGTTGTAACGAATATACTCACAGTTTGTGGTTTTTCTGGCTGAATGAAACAATCCTTGCTGCATTATTCCATGGTTTTACTTTCAGTCTGCGTGCATTTTCAAAATCCTTTACCCTCTCTGTACATGATAGTCCCTGATGTACCTAATTATTGTGGTCGATCGTGCATACTGTTAAATTTCGCTTCGTTCATTCTGCAAACGTAGCCTCTTCATAGGACAATCTACCGAGAATTTTAAAATTGTTTGGGATTATAATTTACTTTCAGGGATCGCCGCTCTCATCTGGAACTCTGGCCAATCTTCTGAAGCATCCCAAATACTGAGTTCACTAGAATGTATTCTGCGGCGAATGACTGCGAGGCTTTTCAGTTAGTCTCCTTGTGCCGCCCTTAACAAATCTGATGTCGTCCTTTGTTGGCTCTATAGTTTGTCCTGGCCGGTGGGCTCATCAGTCCGGGGGGTTCATGGGTCACATTTTCCTCCTTCTCTAATGCGTAAGTAACTTATTCGACAGGTAAATAGGGTGTACCTATTCTTCGCAGTCTCGATACCTAGTTTAAATTACACATTGTTTTCGTTGGCCATTGTGGTGTTTGATCTATCACAGGCTGAAAATAAAATTTTCACCTAATTTTCGCCCCATGGCGCTTCCTAATCTCCTTTAAAGGAATAATTTTCAAAAGCTAGAGTACCAGTAATGTGGGTATCTTGAGTATTCTCCGACATCCGAGCCCGATTCCCTTTCCCATTCAATTTGTTGCTTTGGAACTAAAGCGATGAACAGACTGAATCAAACTAAGATAAGCTTCTGTTTGGGACTTTTCGCTATAAATTCCTTAATAGATCTTCCCTGCAATTACAACAAAATTAACGTGCGAACTTCATATACTGAGCCTTTTGTTACTACTGCGAAACTAAGACTTTCTGTGCTAAGCAATATCCACAATTACATTTCGCGATATGAATTATGTGTTTAGATATTTCCTTTTCCTTTTGGAGAAGATGCGTCTGTCGTCCTCCCAAAAATGCATGCAATTTGGGTCGTTTACACGCTTTTTAGCCAGTAGAGATTGCGACAGGCAGGACGGAATGCTCTTATCGTCAGTCTGAAAATCGTTTTACAGTCAAGACAGCTCTTAGAGATAGTATTTTCTTTGCTTAAATCTCGAGGACTTAACGTCCTAGCCTTAGATAACAAAACTTTTCTCGAGAAGTAAACATTGTCCGTGTTATGAGCCCATTTCTGCAAAGAGGGTTTGGATGAAGTTTCCGCGAAATTGAAAACTTAATAAAGGAAACAAGCTTTTACCAGCCGCGAAAAAATTAACGTGGAACGTACGGTTTCTTACTCCCTAACAAACAATGCGTCATTCGTCAGTCCCAGTTATCCACAGCAAGCTTCTGATGTTGTCCCCTCCCCGACCGTCTTCTATCTTTAATAAATTCTCTTCCAATTCGCCGCGATATGGCATTTCTTTAATCTTTTACTCGATCATAAGCGTCTAGGGAAATCTGTTGTTTAGCCGTCTCTCCCAGACACATTCATTGTACATTATGTTTGAAATTTCACTAAACCGCTGCATTTTAGTGCCAGTGCTCGGTTGTCTGTACGGTCTCAATTGACCCCTAATAAATGTGATATGCTATAAAACGATGAAGGAACGTATTTGCTTAGCTCAATTACAAATGCTCAAATTATAAAGACCCAGCAGGGTTAAGGTGAAATGCAAGCATTTTTGTTTGTAATCCTGCCAAATTCAAAAAAATTTTAAGATTTTGACAAGATATAAGATTGCGAATTTTGCAAGCCATTCTTCAACGTCAGTCACCTTGCTCCTAATACTATGCTTCACTTCTTGGGAAAATAAATCACCTTAGCATTCTATTTTATTACTCATAATTTTCCGGTGCTATAAAATAAAATTCTTCTTCTTTTATTTTTTTTCTTTATGGATTCCATCCTAAATTAATTCCATATCATGATGGATCTGAAGCTATTGTCAACATGGCCGCAGTTTACAGATCTTAGTCGTTTAGTTTTTGCTTTTAAATTCTCCACAACAGTCTCATGCTCATCTTTTGGTTACGGATAGTGCTCTGAGCATGCTTAAGGACAAACGATCTTTTTTACACGGCAAGAAACGTAATTTGCGTCACACGAACACGTCCAGCGTTATTATGCATAGGTGAAGTTTAGGTGAACTCTATATTTCTTGACTCCGCATTTACTACCGCAATCCTAAGCGGCACTGTCAAGACCGTTTTGACAGGCTTAGTGCTGGCCCTCTCCTCTCCACAAGAACCACTCTAGCACATCCTTCATCTGATCGTACCAACGCATTTATTTCCGGAAATTTTCCTCTTCGACTCAATTATCCCCTCACCTAAAAGAAGGGCGCTGATTGGTTTCATAGATAACTGCCTTTTTTGTCCTGATAGAGACTCGCCTCTGCTAGATCTTATTAAGGCCGCTGCGACTCTATTCAATATAAAGATGATGGCAGAAAGTTTTAATTTGTCAAAAATTGGCTTGCTTACACATATTACCCCTTTAAAATTAAAGTAGTCATGGAAACTCTTCGCTGTCTATAGTGATCCCAAATAGTTTACGCAAGGGCCACAAATGAGAGGAAACTTGCATCAATTTATGAAATTAAAACGGGCATTTTCACAAGTGGTCATCAGTTGAAACATTTGTCTTCGAGTTCCTCTTTCTGAAAAGCTTTGATAGAGCAGAGCGACGTTGATTTTGTTTATTTCAGCACAAGGTTAACACATCACTGTACGACTTATACAGATTTTTATACTTTTGCTCATCAGATTTCTAAACTTTGATTGGCCAAAGATAGTCTGCGTTCCATTCCGTAGAACATGTTTAAACTGAATGCAGTTTCTTCAATTAACCTCCACTTAATTTCAAACTGGCGAAAACAATTGTGGAACCTGCCTGTAGATTCACCTACAGGTTCTCCACCAGTTTATTTTAGAATTTTGGAAATATACGAAATGTGCCTCAATATGGAGCTCGCGCAAAACAAGGGAGGGTGTCTTCAGACTCTAATGAAGTAATTCTTTTAAAATCTATTGCGCAGGTCTTTCGATTCAGCTCATCAACTGAGATCCGCCGACACATTCTCCTTTGCTTCATTATAACATTACTTCCACTACAAGAAAAGCCTGTTCACGTCTTTCTATCAGCCATTTTCCATCCGATACTAACTGAATCCTGTCCCCTCGCCCATAGTACGTTCTACTTTTCACCACCATTAATATTTTTGATTATTCATAAACAGATAAGCCACGATGGTAACTTGCTGTCATTTGAAACTGATAGCTAGGAGATTTTCCTACACAACTAAACAAATTCTCTCAACCTGCTTTGAAAGTTGCTTTGTTCTTGTTCTGCGAAAAAATTACGTCGCTTCATATATTTAAATCAAGTACTCGTTCAGATGCTCATAATATTTGGTGTCTTTACAGGACGCCTTCTCTCGCCTAACTGTCCAGAGCAATAGTTACGGTCACCATTACCGACTTTTGCAGAGCCAACCAACTTCTCACCTCGCCCAACCTGGATTCTGTCAAATAGTTCTCGCGACACTTGCCCCATCTCTCTTCTGAACCTTCTCACTTTTCTTTATAATGAACATCTGCCAATGATAGTTATTTCGATCTTAATAAGACCTTTGATAACGTGTCGCACACATGACTCATAGGAAAGATTAAGGCTTCATTATTCCGCAGTTTCCTGGTACAATCAGGTCATTCCTATCTAGATGGAAACAAAAGGTCTTTGTGAGGACCTGACTTTCGAATGAGACCCGTGTCCTGTCTGATGGTCTTCAGGATAACGTCCAGGATATATTTCGTTCCTTCTTTATTGGTATGTATCAGAGTTGCCCAAACTTATGCGATTTCAAAGCATTTTATACCATTACATCCTAGTATCAATGGCTTGCGTTTACCTTATAATAATAACCAGGACCGCCGTACCCGTAAGGATGGAATTACGGTCAAGATTTCCCAACGTTGGGATCTCGTTTCCTGTGATTTTTGCCTACCTGCAATCAATTCAAGTCTTTATTTCATGTCGTCTCTCCTTTGGCATAATAAGCAAACGTAACCGTTCCAGGGTGGAGAACTTCCGACTACGTTTTACGAGAAGTCGTGTGTATCAAGGACACAGATGTTTCTTACTCGAACACACGCCAGATAATGAACCGTGCGTTTTACTGAGTTAAATGACTGGGAGTTGTCCACTGTTCCCTTTCGCACATTTATTATAATGCGCATTTTTTGAGTTACATCCTTCATTCCCGCTATTCACCCTTTCATCTACCTATTCCTACGTCAGCCCCCTCCACTCATAAACTCCCTCTCTCTTCATTGTTTCTGTTGGGGGTGCCTACAACCAAAAACAAGAACCAACCAATAACTGGAGGCCACGTGTGTTTTCTCTTGCGCGCTGTCGGCATGATCCTGGTGCCTCGCCATTGGCTGTTGCCTCAAGCCTGATCGATCCGTCTATTCGAATTATCGGTCAGCTCATCTAGAATTTTCCTCTCGAAGACATTGGGCCAACTGCAGGAGGACCCCAGTAGGATGTTATAAATGTGCGTTACTTTCCAGTTAGACTGAACTTTCTGTCTCCTAAAACACTTTTTCGTGGCCGATCGCGTTCTCCTTCTCTGCCGCGTTGGTATTGGGGACAAGAGTCGAGTACGTATACGTTTCCCGTGAATTCTAAGTACCAGGACGGGTCCTAACACTTTCCTATTACAAATTTGTCATAAATGCCCAACTGGCCCATAGTAAATCATCATCTAACCTCCCCGAAATTAAAGATAACTGCGTCTTTATCTTAGCCCTGATCCGCTTAACTCCTTGCCCTTTTCATCCTTTCCAAGCAACCTTCTCCGCGTAAAAAAATGGTTAGCAGAAAAGCGTATCCGAAGAAGGTAAGGATAAGTTACCAACTCAGACCGCATCACTGCGCATCTACTCCTTCACTTGCTTCTTTGGAGCAGGTTATATTGGTCGCAAAATTCGGTGTTAATCCAAGAGAGTACGATAACACCTCCCTACATAGCTGGGAATAGGCCAAACTAGGAGCCTAATCAGCGCCGTTCTCGCGTGTTGTTGATTCTGAAACATCGTGTGGCCCCAGTGAAGCTTTTTTGTGATTTATGAGGTCCCATCGAGCTAACCTAAGCCACTGGGCCAGTGCCTGTTAGCAGTAGCAAAGGCGGCTGCCATCAGGTTACGTAAACCAGTCTTGTACGCACAGAAGAACCAAATTCAGACTCCTCACCTACAATGGTTGAAGGTCAACCGCGCCCTTCCACTCTCATCCCGTCCCCAGCATTGACTGCTAGTAAGCCCCATCTCCTCCCCACACTCTCACACCCCGCCTGTGTTTTATGACAAAGTTAATCGATTTCTCTTATCACTGACACGTTTTTGCTTCTACTCCGTTCTGTAGTGTAAACAGCAATTAAACTACAAAGAATAATAAATACCTAACTCTAAGTGGGGGGTGCTGCGTTTCTTACAAGAGAAATAACGATAGCAAAAGAGTATAAGAAAAAAAACGACAAAAGGTAAGTAAATGTACAGACTCACGAAAAATAAAGCCTTCTCCAGAATTGTTGGCCGTAGGGTGAATGTTCTGGGTAAAATCCCGAGACGAAGTCAGTTAATGAGGCTTGTCGTTCATGTGAATTTACGTCCAGGTAAATATGGCGGAAAGATGTAAAAGTTTCCTGTCGATTGACTAAAAGCGATTGAGGCGAATGAGGGCAATCAACGAAACAATTACACCAAGCAGCAGACGGACACAAAAGTCACGCTTTTTCTCAAGCCAAAGCCAAGTGTGTGTGTGTGTTATAGCTAATTTGAACAACCGTACAGAAACGTTCAGGTGTACAGGAAAGTTTAGAGTGAAAAATCCAAAATGTGCGTAAACCTACAGTTCCCATTTAAATGTAATGGCATGACGAGAATTTATCGAAAGCAGGCGTATGCTTGCTTGTGGTCTTCTAAATTCTAAATTGTCCATGTCTGGGGAAGATATGCAACTACAAACGAAACGGAAATAATCCACTGAAATTAAAGGTTAGGAGCCAGCCCACGGTATCTTTACTTTCAAAAAAATACTCAAGACAAGAAAATTACTTGGCGAATGGATATGGAGGAGCAGGCAGGTTTTTCCTGAGATTAAGGCTAGACTGAAAAGGCAATTCTGTGTGATAGAGATAGAGAGAGTGAGAGAGAGAGAGAAGCAGAGAAGCAGAGAGAGACAAAGAGAACGAAGTGTCATTATAATTTGCCTGGATATGCAAGGTAGGGGCAGATTGAAACTGACAATCGGGATGTGACCTCGACAATCCAGTCGGCAGAATGGAATCCTAGTAAAAGTTGACGACCAGCAAAACGCACGTGGTTTAGAGCGCGTGCGTCAATGTAACTCCGATTTGTTTTTCGGGCGTTTAGTAAGGAGAGATATCGTGATAATTAAAACTACAAGCGGGGCAAAAACGCTAGGAGATAAGGTAAATCAAAGGCGGCAACCCTAATGCCTGGTGGTCATTTGAAAAAGCTGTAGGGAAATCTGCTCGGAAAGAACGAGGATGCAAGCTTATTACACTGCTCCGTTTTTGCTTGACTTCCAACTATCTCAGGACCCTATTAAGGCCGATGGAAATTCTTGGGGTAACTATCTTGCAGGTCTGCACAGGTCAGGTTTGTAGTTCAAAAAATACGCGATGCGAACTCTGGCAACGTCATCTGCTCGACTTGGAGCCAATTTAATGTTACGTCAGCAGTGATTAACCAGTAACTTCAATCAAGGGTTGATTCTTTCCTCCAGCTGAAAGCATTTCGTACTCTCTCTGTGACCGTCTTCTGTTCTCTCTCATGTCTGTTCCTCCATTCGGCAGCCTTTTTTCTTCAATTTCCCATCGGAATAGCCAATTTTTGCTATTCGCGGCTTAACCTGGAAACACATCTACTTCGGATTTTGCCTGTACTTTTATTGTAAACATTACTTAAGGAATTTTAGAGGATTAGCGCATGCCAAAAATTATTACATATTTATGTCGCTCCGTGGCCAGCTGCTATTGTAGACCTGTTTATATCATACATATGCCTAGTTTCGGATAACTGGATTTTTCCAGCACCAAAATTAGTCTTTTAATGCACTGGTAGTGAGCGCCCCTCTTTCACTGTATATAGCTGATCGCAACCGACAGGATAACGAACCCCTGACTCAGTGGTTAGAGACGTTAAACTTCTAACTAACAAGTCGCGGGATCGAGCTTCAGGTTTTCTACACTTCGGGGCTGGACATAGCTAGCTGACGACGGCTAATAGACCGGAAATGGCCATTCCAGTCTCCATTTGAATTGTAAATGATCCTTCTCCGACTATAATACGTGCCGCTGTGTGGCTGCTGGTTTGGCTCGAAAGAGAGCCCCAAGACGCAGTGGAACGAATGAGTCCCATAACGAATTCGGCGAGCACCCCTCTACCAATGAAATCCAACTTCTGGACAGCAAATTCATCATTACTTTAATGTGTTTACTTTGTCATACGGCCACATTTGAGAGAACCCCACAGAACAATCTGCATCGACTGCAAGCGTGCTCGGAGAAATAGCTTCTAAATTTCAATGTGTAGAAGTGTACCGTCCTTCATCTGAGTCCAAATAACACTCACTCAAATGAGAGCCTGAGGACATATCACCTGAAAGATATAAGATTCCCCGCAGAATCTTCACAGAAACATCTCAGGTTTTGGATACCGAACGGCCTGAAACCAACACTGCAGTGCCACAAGGCTGCAAAAAACGTCATGGGAGTGTTCCATGCAATCAAAAGGGCGCTCGTAACCTTTGACCAAAACCTTTTGGGAGAGTTTACGGCACCTTTGTTCGGCCCTACTTAGAATATGGCCTACAGGCATGGCGGCCATGACTAGTAAAGGCGCAAGCATGCCTCGAACGGCTACAACGTCGTGCAGCAAAGCTGGTAAACGGTCTAAAAAACCAATCCTACATAGACTGAATTGCCTTAATTTATTCCCTCTGTGTTACAGGCGGCAAAGAGGTGATCTTATCCTCGTTTACAAGATAATATATGGCCTTGAGCATGGACTTAGCTTTGAGGAAATGTTTCAGTGCACCTTTCACCCAATCTTCATGGTCAGTCGATGAAGTTACGGACAACAATGTCCTGGCTGAATCTTCGTTCTGAAGAAATGGAACGATCTCCCTCAGTCAGTCATGTAGGCGACGTCTCTGTATCTCTTCAAGAAACGCTTGGATGATTATTTGTGCCCCCTATTTTCCCTCGACAGTCTGAATCTGAACTAAATACCCCACGACTCCGCAACTTTTTCTCCGAGACAATGCTACTCAAATGAATCCAGTACTGTTTTAATAACGAATATTTTCATTGTTCGTGTACAGTTATTTCTAACGAGCTGACATGTAATCAGTAAGGTTTTCAAAGGCTTTGCCTATTATCCTTGCCAAATAAACTGAAACCTTCCGCTAGAGCTAACTCCGTTTTGGCAGGAGGTTCAGCAGGTTGATTTGACCTACACTTGTACGCCGGACCGAATTGACCTTCGACTGTTGATTTGGTACTGCTCCGATCACTCTGTCTGGCATTCGATGGTGTTATGGCGGGCCGGCTCATGGACACATAAAAGACCTCGCCCAGAAATCACGGAAATTTATGAAGAAATCCAAATGCTAGCAGTGGATGATCCCGAAGCATTTAGAACAGTCATTAAGTAGCATACTGTAAAGGGTTTTTGTTCAAACACAGTTAGGGGAAATCAGTGAAAAATAAAATAATCCATGTGTGGGTTGAGAATTGCTGCCAGGTACAGAGCAGTAAAAGGTTAAGAGGCGCTATTCGTAGACAGATATCATGGACGGAGGACTTGCTGTCCGTCAGTGCAGAGCCAGCGGTAACATGAATATGCTTAAAGCTACCCCTTACTATGCTTATTTGTGGATTCTTATTTAGTAGGACGATCTGTACATGAGTTTATGACTTGGTGGACTGGGATGGAGTAGAAGTTTTTAAAATTTAGATTATCATTTCCTATTGACTAGTGCCTAAATTGAACTACTCGGTTTCGCGGGTTCGTGTTAATGAACCCTGCATAACTTCACGATGACAAGTATGCTTTGCCACGCAATCACTACTGACATCTGCCAAGCACGAAAATCTATCATAAGGGACGCCAACTGGACCTGGCGGTGCAGACATGACTATCGCGGCAAGAGTCATCTATAAGCAGTACACAAACAATCTCAATTGAATGCGCTTACCGACCCGGTGGATACTTCCGCTCTTCTCGCATCCGCACGCAGTTATCATTTATGACTCCCTAAAGCCGTTCTTCGCATGGCGGCCACAGACCGGGACCCCTCCATGATCAGCATACCAAACAAAGTGAGAGTGTATGGCATGTGTGTGTCTTCATACTGAGTAGTCCTTGAACTCAGAAGATGAAGATGCGATCACTGGAACAAGAAATTGATTGGCCCGACGTTTCGGAATCTCACTCGAATCCATCATCAGAGACGTTCGCAGATAAAAGTGATGGTGGCACCAGGAGTGCAGTATTTATGGCATGTGACTGCCGTGGACCGTACATCAAGGAGTTTCCTAGTTTTGCTCAATACTTGGTTTTATCTTTCACGTGCACGAGATATCGGTGTGCATTAATCGACACATGGAATTGGACGCCCTATACAGCAATCTCAATGATTAATGAAAAAGCGAAAGCCAGTCTAAACCAGACGTCAATCCGAAATGAGGGCATATTGATAGGGATGATGAGCAACATCGATCTTTCAAGTGCGTTTAAAATTCTAACCGTTTCGCACGTTTAATGCGCGTCTGATGACCACCTGGGAAGTCGGCAATCACCGCTGGGGTCGTAATTGATGCGGTGATGGCTTGTCGGTCCGAGTCCGTGTCGGTAATTGCCGTGATTTCGTCATCCGTGCTGGATGCTGGTGTGACGATTGCTCGGCAAACTGGCTCACTGTCACTGTGATAATTGCTCGCCCGCGCCCTCCCCACGCGACTGATTCTCCTGCCCAGGGAAAATCGCAGCACGGAATATGGTACCGGGAGGTCATTGTGCTTGTTGATGGATTGCGGGCCTGAGAACCATGGCTCGAGCAGCTCGCGGCTCACGCGGTTGTCACGCCTTGCGAGGATTTCGATCCACGGCAGCCACATGCCGTAAATACTGCATTCCTGGTGCCACCACTTTTATCTGCGAATGTCTCTGATGATGGATTCGAGTGAGAATCCGAAACGTCAGGCCAAGAAATTTCTTGTTCCAGTGATCGCATCTTCATCTTCTGAACTGCTACCTGGAACTCGCCTGTTCGCTTTTATCAGCAGTCCTTGAACTATTCGCCAGAGCTCCTCCTCATCCTTAGCAAAAACTTACTGTCGAGAGGGCGATGTGCAATCCTGCAGGTAACCCGGACAAATAAGAGGTCGCCTTCCCATAAGTTAAAAGCTGTGACGGCCACATGAAATGGCTGGGCAGCATCCCTGGCTACGTGTGGGCATGTTTACCCCTTCGCGGAGGAGGAAACTGAAAATGTGCCGCAAAGTCAGCTAGTAAAACACGCCGTGAGCAGGCTGAGCGTAGCTTGTGGACTAAGATGTGGTCGAGAATCTACAACAAGCAAGAACCACCCTCCGCATTCCCGTGCCTCCCCACACCTTGTTATAGTGACATTTCTACGCTGGCAGTCTGAGCTGTTCGTTCCCTTTTAGACAATCGAGCGGCAAAGGAAATGACTACTCTGATGGCCTACGAACCGGACTGCTACAAAGTGCGCGCTGCGGTTCTCGGTGAAGCGCATTTCTCTGAGCGGGGACAGCTGAAAGCGACGGGTGCAGCATACACTTTTTTCAGGAGCGAACGTCTAAAGCCAAAGCGGTGAGATACTGGAGTTACTTTTTCCTGTAGGCTTTCTCAGATCACAATATTCTCCTGACTAACACACTTCTACTGTCCGATGCGGAAGATAGCGACGTGAATGTACTTTTGCTAGCATCATAATTAACTGCTGGACTACAACCTAACTCGGAAAAGTGACTAGCGTAACGTGCTGACTGTTGAAAGGAAGTCGTCATCTTGTAGTCTTCAGATTGAGCTTCAAATTGCAACCGCGCAGGCGACTCCGAGATTAGTCAACATAAGGTCAGTTAACTATTCAGTTATTTAGTGCAACCGAACGCCTACTCAGTTTTATCAGTTGTATAAGTGCTACCTATGTAAGTCATGTGCCAATATTAAAATCCAGTAAGGTGATGCGCGATGCCATCCAGGCCATCGCGGTGAAAGCCCTTGGCCGCGCACGCCATCAGCAACAGGACTGATTTGTCACCTCAAGTGCGAATAAGCCTTCCGCTCGTGGCACCTTCGATGAGCCGAGATTCAAACGATCATGGCTCTTGAAGGGCCTCAACATGTACATACACCTGTCATGCGCCTGACATGCACACACATGACTGCCAATCAAAGACGTCCGCAGACTCTACAATGGTCCAAGCAACTCAACAAACTGACGCTGACTGGCTTCAACGCGGCCCTCTGCAACGGAAGCCGACCATGATTATTGTGTTCTGAGTACATTCACTATTTAGACGCTACACGGTAACAAACTTTTTGCATTCTCTGTGCCATGAAACACAGGTCCCACAAACCCTACATCATCGTCAACGACTCGAGTAAAACTGCCTACTTCAAACTTCATCGACCAGTACAATAGAGGCCGGAGGAGGTTCAGGACAACTAGCTGAACCAGAATGAACTAACCCCCGCGACGGAGGACACACCTCCTGAAACGCTGGGCGGGCACTTCGGGAGCGTCCTCAAACATCCGTCAATAATATGCGAAGAAGCCATCAACCGATTTCCTCGGTCGGACATCATGAACAACCCCCGTCGTTGGCCTTCTTTCCCTGAGACAATCAAAGTAGCGAACAGCTGTCCAGTGAGGAAACCGCAGGAGCAAACGAAATTTCAGACTATGTTCACAAGTACGTCGGTCTACGACTCATGGAAAAGCTTACCTTTCTGTTGTAGTTGTTACGATGACAAGGACGAATTACTCAAGCCTTCAACGGTGTTTCTGCTGTCTGCTGGTAGCTTGTTTATGTCAGCCTGTCTATTTTATAAGCACGAGCCAAACGCTGCACAGTATCTACCTACTTGTCCTAAAATTCACTCGAAAATATTTTACTTATTATAACAGTACCCGCAACGGTAAATAAATAGATACATCTCTTTATTGAGCACCCCTGAAGGTATTAAATAAAGCATTTTATTTACTTATTCATTATCGTGCATATCAACAAAAGTAAGAAGAGTCGGGACTGTGTAATACCCATAGAGGCCTCTACCTTCATAACATCCCAGGCACTCCGAGAAGCTGAAACGCAGAAAAATCTCGGAGTCAGGGTTGCAAACAGCCTAAAGCCCTTTTACACAATGTTGTAAGGCGACCAAAGCCGCAACTTCAATGCTATATGTCCCTTAAGCTATTAGGATGCTTTGGGAATCATGAGATGGAAGGCCGCCAGCAGACTGGGTAACCCAGTCATCTAGGGATAGAGGGCCAGCCCAGAGGCTTCGTCTCAATGTGGCTTCTATATTACTTCACTCAGATAGGACGGCGCCAGCACTTTTTATGAAAACGTGATATACAGCGCTCCGACCAGGTGGCGTGTAACAGGTGGTTTAGTTTTTTCAGATACTCTACCCGGGCCCCCTTCCGGTCGTCCTAGCATTCTCTTGCCACCGGTATCAGGTGGTTGAGGGAGGAGTCTGACAGGTGTTGTACTGGTCACCGGTGCTGCGTCCAATCCTTGTAGCTCATGGTGAAAATCGTTGTCGGTGACGGTTGAACTATCATGGCGCATTAAGATGTACTGAGATTATGGCCAGAAAATCAAGGTGGATTATGGCAAAGGTGCATGTTACGATATGCGTGTTTCCAGGAAATTATGACTTTTAATTGTAATATGGAAATATTCGCAGAAATTATAAGATTATTTGATGTCACATATGAAATGGCTAGTAATCTCCAAGCCTGTTGGACTAGCTGAATAGGCGTGCCCGTAGTAGATGTATAGGACGATCATAAGAACATCATAAGATAATCGTTGGCCATTTTATTCTGCCAAATATCGATTGGTATACGTACTTCTTCTTCTAAATCCCATAATTTTCTGGATGCTATTCACTTTTCAGGCTTGTCTCAATTAGTCCACTCTTCCGCCAGAACTGATAGCATGGTGGATTTAATTTTTACGAATGGACTCTTCCCTCGGTCTACGGATTTCCATCGTGACCTTCTTAGAAGTGATCATGCATTAATTCATCGTCGTCTTCCAGCTGCTATTTTTGCAGTGTCAAAAGTAAAACATCGGTTTTTTGACTATGCTAATGATAAATGGGAATTAATAAATAACTTTGCAAGCATTTTCGACTGATACAATATTTTTTTCAAATAATGATCTAATTTTGTCTGTGATTTATTACAATGCGTAACAGAAGGTCTTCTCGAAAACATTTCATTAAAGACGTTTAGAGCAAATGCCACTTTCCTCACTGCCCCACATTTTTTTCAAAAACAGACTTCAAAAGCTATGGAAGCAGCTTAAAGATTTTTCCGTAAGCTCATTATCGGTCCACCTAAGAATCGCTGAAATATTGGGTTTAGATTCGACAATAATGCTCGCACAAGATTGGCGTAGGGAGTCTTTAGCTATTAGTGGTGCGAATGCTTTTAGATCCGTTGCGCAGGTCTTCCACCAAAGACCATCAGTTAAGTCCCATCAAGTCATTCCGACTTTGCTTAGTTTCAACGAAACCTTCAATACAGGGGAGTTAGGAGAAGCAGAGTTGTTAAATTCATTCTTTGCCGAACGTTTTACCATTTAGACCGACCCAGTACCTTCAATTCCTCCATTGTCTGATGCCTCTGTCGGCATTATTAATTTTGTTCTTGCGAATACTTAGAAACTGGTAAGCCAGCTTACTTACTCGCACTCAGTAGGAACTGATGACATCTGAACTCTCTTCGTAAACAGTTAAGATATTTTTCTCCTCTGCTTGACAAACTCTTTTCGGTCATTTTAGAAAATGGCTTCTTTCCTGGTTATTGGAAAATATCTATTATTTTTATTCCAGCACTTAAATATGGCTGTCGTTATGATGTCCAAAACTATCGAGGTGTCGATTAAACACCTTCTCTCGCCAAAATTTTTGAAAAAATTATTGTTATGAAAATTACTGACTTTTGTAAAGCCAATCAAGTTAGTAGTCCTTCTCAACATGGGTTTTGCCCTATCGCTCTTGTCATATATCGTTTCTCAATCTACTTACTCCCCTTCGTAATGGTCATTTATCTATGGTCTTCATTTATTTTCATTTTAGTAAAGCCTTAACTTAGCAGACTCTTGGTTAAATTAGAGGAATTGGACTTCGCAGTCCCCCTATAGATTCTATCAAGTCATACCTGTAAAGAAAAGGTTTTAGTGGGATCTTCATTTTCCAATGAGAGCCCTATTGTAAGTGGTATCCTACAAGGTACCTTTTTATGTCCTCTTTTGTTTCTGTTTTACACAAATGATATCACGGCGGCAGTTAAATATTCGCAATCATTTATTTACCCCGATGATCTCAAATGTGTATATTCTTTCAATAAATCTACGAGCCTTCATTGCCTGGTATAAATCCATGCTGACTTGCTTGCTCTTTCAGCGTGTAGCATAAAATGGCTAATGGCTAAATGTGTCTTATACTTAGAAGGCTACCCCAGCCACTGGGCTTTCAATGCACGCCTATGACCGAATGCGCCACCATCAAATATTTAGGTTTAAATTACACTAAAATTTTGATCGCTTCCCACAAGCCGACAGAATTACAGCGAAAGCGGCCCAGATATGTGGCTTTGTTTCTCACCATTTCCATCTTCCTGAAATTAAATTTAGACTTTATCGAATGTTTGCACTTTGCGTTCTTGAGTATTGTTGTCCACTTTTTGGTTTGATGAACAAGGCTAGTCATTTAAAGATTGAAGATTTTCAAATGCATTTTACTAGAAGACTTTTGAGTACGATACACCTAAATACATCTTAATCAGATAGATGCCCGCTAACAAACCTAAAATTTCTATGGGTTCGAGGACTAAAAGCAGGCTTCTGTCTCATCTTTCGCATTGATAAATGTTCAAATCTCCCTCGGATTTCAGCCCTTACCCCTATTGGTCACCAATAACATCTTCGCAATTCATCCTTGATTATATCTCCTCCTGCGTTCTTCGCCTTGAGGTGCTCCTTTTTATGGTTCCAGGTATACTTTCCTCTGGGATAGCATTCCAATCGATGTGTGATCATCAAATAATCTGCGAACTTTTAAGGGAAGGCTGCGCCTCAATCTGAATACTAGCTCTGTTGAACTTGTATTTTCCTCGTCCTCCACGGTCAGATTTCTCTACAACACTGAGAAAGGGCCACCGGGATCTAGGACATCGCCATTAAATTGCAGTATCCGCTCACATTTCCTTCTCTGTGTGTGGTTCCACTTTCTTGGGTTTATCGTCAAAATTTTGATTTTTAGTCCATGCATCGTGTCCTTTACAGAACGTGATATCCCCCTTGACAAAGCCTCATAAAGAAGTAGCGGGGCTAGGTTGACGTGCATGATCTGAGCCGCTTTCGTTTCGTCAATCGCCGACCCTCATCAGGAATGCACTCTGGCTACTGCGATTTTGAACTCTAACCTTTAATCGATTATTTTCGCGGTTCTTGATGTCGTCTAATCATTTCGACCCCAAGCAGTCTGTTGACGATCAGGGTGGAGTCCTCTGTCTTCGCCATTCGCCAGTAGATCAGCGAGTCAGCAAAGAGGCCTCCGGATCGTATTCTCCCCTCTGCGCTTCCATGACCTCCCTAGCCTTAATGTCTCCCCTCGGCTGGACACTGAGCGGACTGTGACGATTGCGTCTACATCCCCGTTTTCTCGCCACTTCGAGGCGGATAGCCTCATCCAGTTTAGAAATTCTGTCATGACGATTTGCGTTTTGAATACTTTGTGCAAATCCATATGCAGGCCAGCCCTGTTCGACCTGAATATTAACTCTTCCATGAGCGGCAGTTTTTCCCCCTTAAAATCTAACCAATTCACATTAATTTTGTCTTTTTCATAATAAATTTTTTACTGCTTGCTAGCCGTTTTTATTTTTTGATTGTTTTTTCTATAACCGTGAACTGAATATTGTACAGAATCTGTCTACTTGTCATAAAATTCGTTTGAAAGTTTATTTTTACTCGCTATGAAAGTACCCTCAAGCGTACTCAATAAAATTATTCATCTATCTTTTCTAGGGAACTTTTCATTGAGCATTTTTAGTGAGCTATTGTGGGGTATCATTTTCCGATGTCTAAAAAGGGTATTGATGGTATACCTAGTTGTATACTCCCAGTTAGTCACTTCAGATCGAATCACGGACTTTTCTCAAAGACATCTGATAGATATTTTCATTACCAATCTATTTCAACGTGTTCTCCGTAGCCAAACGTCATAAGGGTCGGAATTTTAACAAAAGCCCTGTGTTTAGCTACCTTTTCAGTAACCAACCTTGTATTAATCAGGGAAATGCTTTTATTATATGTTGTGACAACAACAATAAAACCACTAATATTGCGATCTTAGGTCCATACGTGCAATATTTCTACTCCAGGAAGAAAGGAAGCTTGTTGTATGCGAGTATCCGAGCTACTATGTGGTTTTGGATTATTGTTTATTTAAATGGTTTCATCTGAAGGGTCCTACATCTATCATGTTTTACATTCAGGACGTTAACTTTGTGTAAAAAGATAAACTGAATGGTCGGAACTGCATTTAAACCAGAGTTCTGCTGGGATGTCTTACGGTCAACTATAGTAATCATGACTACAGCTTACGTTAGGGAGCCAGTAATATTTATTTTATGTATTGCCTTTCGGTGTCTGTGATATTTCTAGAATATAATCCTTCCTGCAATAATCTGTTTGCAACGTTCTTTTTCAGACGCACATCTGTCGTGCTAACATTTTGTTGGCTTCTATAATTCAAATCCTTATGCTTGAGAGGGGGTAAATGACGGCTTTTACAGTTTAGATGACTAACTGGCGTCCCTCCCATCGTTGAAAACTTTGGCGTACCTATGCATGATCAGTTTGAAATGGACACTGACGTGCTACGACGTATGTGAAATACACACACACTGCCTGCAAACTTACCCGTCGTTTG
>CACRXP010000273.1:4057-25057 GCA_902702965.1 Spirometra erinaceieuropaei | reverse complement strand
AACCTTATTATCGGTGCGCCGCCCAGCAAGATCTTTGGTCGCATCCAAACTCAAGCAGCTCGACTCGACTCCACATTTTAAACCACGTCCAGTGGTGTGTGGGACCCGTTTATTTGTGATGCTCACATTTTGTGATGACCCTTATTTCCCTTAAAGACGGCTCGCCTTTGTGAACTCGGCACGCCTTATTTGGATTTTGATGCCTTTTACGAAATCACTATTCCTGTGCAGTGTGGATTTCCCAAAGTGGGATTAATTAAATCTAAGAAAAAACGCTTCCTCAAGAGTGACGCTGGTGTCCTTTTCATAACTCATCCAGGGCTGTAGGTGTCCAATCCTGCCTTATGTACTCAGGTTAGTAAACGTAAGAGATCGGGGTCGATAATCTGAGAAAAATGAAGTGCTTACCCGAATAAGGGGATCGCATTGCTGACGTTTCGGGGAGATTGGTCGGCTCTCCATTATCGAAGCGAAAATGGACCAGAAATTTGAATAGACAGCCGAATTAGTTGGCCTTGGGTTGGTCGATCTTTTTCTCCTTTCGCTGCCTTGGCCCTCTAACCGTTCTGTTTCACGTCTCATACAACCCGTCAGGGTAGACATTGCCCATCGGCCCCCGACAACAATTCGTCGCCGTTCGATGCAACCCAAAGACATACTGCTACCTACTGAAACCTCAGCAGTTGTCTATTTAATACGTTGTAGCGATGGAGACTGCAACTACGTTGGTCACGTCTCGTCACCGCCAACTGATGTTCATGTATACGGGTTGGGGCAGATTTCCCAGTTTGGACACAATACACGACATCACAACTAAGCATGGAATTTCGTAGGCAAGACCTTTTCTGCCGACGTAACCAACCCTATCCTTAGGGTGTACAAGCTGTGTACGAAAGGTAGTTTCCGGCTGGCGCGCTGCGTATATCTGGTGTTTTTTAGTTGTCATTCGGCTCGTTCAGATACATTTTTCGCGTATAGAAGAGTTCTTCGAGTGATTTGTTTTGGTGCCCAAGCGGCCGTGACAGTGAAAATGCCTTTTCCCTTGAATTACTGGTGCATTATGCAATGAATTATAGAGTCATAAGGGTGCCCATTTTGGGAAAATCGTTTTTAAAGGTATTTCATTTCTGCTTGAGAATTTGTTTTATCAGGGCAGTGAGTTTTGGCTCGTTTCAGATGGCTGTAGACTGTGCTCTGTTTGTGAGATACATGGAGGTTACTCTCAAAATGTAGGATGACTTCTGAATATGGCTCTGTTATAAGCTGATGTGTGAAGTGATCCGTCAGTTTTTCTACGTACAAGGACATCCACGAATGGGAGTTGTCCATCAACCTCTGTTTCGAAGGTAAACTTGATTCCTGGAAATATATAGTTAAGACTTATATGGAGCAGATTTGACTGTTTTTTTCTTGACGAGGAAAAATATGTTATCTACATATCGCAGCCAGAGTTTTGGATTAACTGTGGTTTCTAATTTCTGCATTATGGCCTCTGCCAGGAAACTGAATATGGGAGAATCCATAGGAGCGCCTGTTGATTGCCGATGGCGTTGCTTTATGAAGGAAAAGGTTGTTTTCAGACGGAGATCTGGGAGTTGGAGTAAACCGTCCTCAGACACCTCAGAAGTGTATGTTTGAAGAAGTTCTTCGGCACAGCTCCTCGCCAAATCTAGTGGAATCGAGGTTAAGAGTGAGGCTACATCGAATGTTGCCATTATCTCATCACATTCAGTGTAGTAGTATATCTAGGGTAGTAGGTAATGCCCTTGATGACCCTATTGAAAGCGGTGCGTACAGTATTAATGTTAGTCGCACATCTTACCAAAAGTTTTCCAGTAGCATATTTTTTACGGGAAATGTTTTTACAGTATGGAACTGGGAAGAGTGGGGTAGGCGGTCCTTTCCATGTACACATGAAATTGTAAGCGCACTTATATACAATCAGCACAACCTGCAGTCATTTTTGTGGTTAGCGGGAGAAAATTTCATTAAACTTGCAGGGATGCGTTACATAGGGATGAAATCAGGAAGTAAAATTTATGGCTGGCCGCAGTTAGTCCTGCTGTGAGAGTCGATGTTTATCAATGATCAAACGATCCAGCTGCCTTTTGAATGCAACCATTGTATCAGATGTCACTATTTCACTTGGGAGTGACTTCCACGGTCGAACCACACTGACTGAATGAAAACTTCCGATGTTCTGGGCGTGTGCGCTCCCGCTCGACTTTGTACGGATGACCGCGCAGGTCGTGAAGTCAAAGAAGTCTTCAGATTTGAGCGAACATTTTCGCCCGTGTATAATGCAGAATGTCCATAACAGGTAGGGGGAACAGGTTTAGATGGATCAGTCTTTCTAGATATGACAGTCCTGAGACCGTCCAGTTTTGTGGCCCGTCGTTGCACCTGCTCTATTGCATCACTGTCTTCATCCAGGGCGTCCATGCTAGAATTCTGTATTCCAAATGCGGTCTGACGGGCGCACCGAATATCTGTGAGAAGAGTTCTGAGTTTTAGCAAAATATCAGTATTTATATGGGCGCTCAGCCGGACATTCATAATCGAAATCTGAATATAAATTTGAGTAAAAACAGACCAAATGACCGCAATATATGGAAAAAGGCATGTTCTTAGGTTTGCGCTTGAAAAATATAAGAATTGTTTAGGAACGTGAAAGAAACAGCCAAAGGTGTCAAAATTCGTTTGACCTCACCGTGCAAAAAAGTAAGGCGCACAGAGATCCGTCAACGGAGTGCAGTGTTAAAGCGCTTCTTAAAGAGGTAACGTATTATGGAAAGTTTTCTTGTCGATCGATGGCATGTTCGTTGCTGACTTTCGCTGTGGACAGCCACTTTTTCGAAACTGAAGTTTAATGATTGAATGAGTTTTTACATATGACCCAAACGACCTTCTTCGTGAGAAGGAGCCCCCAATCATTCGCTATTTCAGTAAATGCCTTCAAGAATTATCTTATTTTAAAATTTTTAACAGACAGTTTATTAAGAATCTGTCTTTATGGACGATCGGGTGAAAACACTGAAAATCGTGAAGTATTCAGTAATATTTCAAGGACGATCTGAAGCCCAGCGTAATCCAAAACGAACGAAAAGTGTAAATTAATTTAACGAAAGAAAATTTCTCTCTGCAAACCCAAAACGGTATGTTTACAATCACGCCTGTCGGTTCTATTTAAATTTACTAGGCACCGATCGACCTGGCAGCATATCGCCCTATGAAAACATTTGTTCCTACGGCGCCCCCATCGGTGAAATCAACCAGACTCCCGTTTTCTTTGTTGACCCTCATCTCATTCAACTCAAACGAGTCAATAATACCACGAATCTCTGGAAGACTGTTTTGGAATCTACACCCAGAATGTAGTCTGTTACAAACCGCCATATATGAAATCGCATTTGTTCTTAAACGATATTTAGACGTAAACTTCACTCAAGCACTGTTATTAAACGTTATTTTATTTGTGCTTTCATATTTACTACGTTTTTGTCTAAATTACAGCCATTTCTGAGTTTTTGGGATGTTGCGCTATTCTAAAAAATCGACATTTCTAAACAACGCAATAGTGCCATTAATATTTCTTTTATGTTTTTAATTCCTTAAGACTTAGACTTAATTAACATGGACATTGGACTTATGAAATGGTGTCGGTTTGCGAATGATTGGCAATCATTCGTAAATTTCAACACCTTTCATGAGTTAGGTCACGCACTGTAGTTGACGAAATAACCACCACGAGATCTTACAGCTGGATGCACCGATTAGGGAGACTATCGGTCGCAGCAGAATATCAGTTTTGTAGATTTTAGGAAGACCGTATATCCTAGTAGCTGTTGTTTCATCTTGTTTTAAAGACTTGGCAAGAACTGCCGGGATTAGGTTCCTTCCTGCAAGGCTTTTCAGTGTTTCTTCTATACACGAGTTCCGCGATTGTGTTGGGGTCGGCAGCCAGAGGTTCGTATGCTGAATCACCTTTTAAGATTGGCATCATTTTCTGTGTGTAGTCCATTTTCTTCAAAATGGTGGTGGCATCGTCCTTCTCGACAGGTAGAATGATGATCTCCATGTCTTGTTTTTATGCTTTTAGTGCTACCTGTTGGTTAGAAGTCCAACGCCCTAACCATTGAGCCACGTGCTCGCTGTCCTGTCGGTTGCGATTGGGTATATTAACAATTGTAGGGGGTGTGCGTACCCACCGCATTGCGGAACTCGCTCGTCCTTTTGTGCCTTAGGGCTCTGAAGCCAAGTCAGCAGCCGCAGAGCGGTGCACAATATAGCCAGAAGAAAATCACCGTGCAGACTGGGATGACCATTTCTCGCTTGTCAAATGTCGTCAGCCAGCCGCGCCCAGCCCCGAGGCATGAGGCCCTATCGCAACCGAGAGCACAGCGAGCCCATGGCTCATTGGTTAGGGCGTGGGATTTCTAACCAACAGGTCGCGGGATCGAGTCCCAGATGTGCCACACTTCGGGATTATGTATGGCTGGCTGACGACAGCTAATAAGCCAGAAATGGCCGTTTCAGTCTCCCTTGTCTTTGTCGGTTATGTCATTCTGCTTGGACTTAAAAGGCGACGTTCTACGCAAACGGCTCGAATAAAACTACGACGAAACGAGCAGACCTCTAAAAATCGATCATTTACTGCAAATTGTTGTTCTCAGTCAGAAAATTTTTTTACCTCCAATGGCAGAACATACGACCAGATCAAAGGAACACCGATGGGTTCGCCAATATCCATCCTGCTTGCGGATCTAGTCTTAAAGGAGCCAGAAGAAGTCGTCTTTAACCAATATGAACCTGCGTTTTGATGCCGGCACGTCGATGGCACGTTCGTTATAACTGAAAGGAGCAGACTAGCCGACTTTCAAGACCTGCTTAACGGCATTTTCCCCGACATTCAGTTCACAAGGTAAGAAGAGCATGCCGAGCAGTTGCCTCTCCTTGACGTTCTCGTCGCACGCACACCCATTGGCGAACTCAGCACCACGGTGCGTGGAAAGGAAACTAACACTACTCAGATTCTTAACTACCATAGAAACCACCCAATGGTGCATAAACACAGCTCTTTAGGGCGCTTTTCCAAAGGATAAAAACGCATTACAGTGAACCGGAGGGACGAGCACGAGAACTACGGCAAGGAATGGATGCCTAGACAGCTTCGTCAGCCGCTGCCTTCTCAATCACCCACGGTGCACATACGGAGGAAAGCCGCCAACACCCTGACACCCTCTACCATATATAAAGAATGTGTCCGGAGCGATGGAACGTATCGCTGGAGAGTTCGGCGTGGGTACCGCTCACTGTCCGACAGCGTCCATGCGCAACAAAATCATGCGAGTGAAGGACCGACTGGACGCAGGAGAACAGTCGGGTGTCTTTTATCAGATCCCATGTCGGGACTGCCCTCGCCATTACAGAAGACAGACCAGACGACGGCTTATCTCTCGAATAACGGAGCATAAACGGGCAGTCCTGAGAGGCGACCCGCTGTCACAGATCGCTACTCACCCTGAAAGAGGGCCACGAATTTAACTTTGCGAGCAGGCGGATAATGGCGCAGGGCATTAATAAGACGGGGTGAAAACTGCTGGAGGCCTGGGTGTACAACGCCAACTCCATCAACAGATACGTTAATATACCCCCCTACTATCACGCGCTCCGTTCCCGCGGCCAAGAGGCGGGACCCTATTCCCAGCCAAGATTGCACGCAGTCGCGCCGCCGTGAGACGGCGCGGACTTAACCTTGTCGCGAACACCACCCCCTGCACTCATATCTTTCCCCTCCCCCCTTCATGGCTTAACTAAAAAACCGCTCATTTGATGTCGCATTCTCACAGTCTCTGACGATGGCCTCCTGTACGAGCCCGAAAGCTCAGACTAATACACCTACCTTCCCCGAGATCGTGTGTTCATCTTCTTTACAACAAGAACCTGGGATTCGCATATTCGCTTCCATCCGTGAAAATTTCGGGCGTAATGCGCTTCGCACAGCTCGCAGCTGGGAGACATTCTCCAGCGGAGAGGCAGCAACATATGAGCAGCTACGTTTTCTGCACAGATGTGTTCGCGAAGGACTGACACCGAAGAGCCTACGCTACAAGACTCCAGTGAATACTGAACTTGGTAGAAACGTTGCGCAACACTGCTCATTTGACGCCACATTCTCGCAGTCCTTGGCGATGGCCTCCTGTACGAGGCCGAAAGCTCAGATTAATACATGTACTGTCCCAGTGATCGCGCGTTCGTTTTCGGAAAAACCGAGTTCCGCTCGAGAATTTTCGACCTGGTGAAACCAATTCGTCGTCAGAACAGTCGGCGCGGCAGCACAGACAGGCTTATATGCCTCTCCCTGTGAACCCCACCAAAGCGCAAATTTCATTCATCTACAAATTGCTGAAACGTCCTGCATGAATGAAACAACTACCAGGAGACATTGCGAAATGCCTAAGACAAACTGAATCGACAATGTCCAAAATATATGGACTATCGGAAGTTCACAAACCCGGCAAACCAGTGCGACCGGATAGTTTCATTAATCGGTGCACCGATTTACAACATTTCTAAATGGTTATTCCAAAAAACTTCATCCATTAACAAACGAATGTGAGGCTTCAATCGAGAATTATATAGAATTTCTAGACAAAATACGAGCACTCACTATCGAAACCGATGGGATAATTGTATTGTTCGATGTTGTCTCTCTATTCACGTCCATACCACTCGATTTGGCAAGGCCGTGCGCGGAAGAACTACAATCTTACGACATCTATGTTCCCGCATCTGCTTTGCTTGAACCCTTGGAAACGAACTTTTCGTTCACACATGAATACTTCTGACAGCTGAAAGGAGCTCCTATTGGGTCACCTCTTTCTGGCTGAGGTCGCAATGCAAAAATTAGAGGCTATGGTCCTACCATCATTCAATCCCAAATTATGAGTACGCTATGTAGAAGACGCCTTTGCCATCGTCAAGAGAGATCAGCTTGAAACGCTACATAAAGTTATCAACATAACACTACCGGGAATCACCTTCACACTCGAAGAAGATGACAACAAATTCCTAGTTCTTTTGCCCTCGTATAGCGAAAAACTGGCGGAACATTCCACACATCAGTATACCACAAAAAGCTTACGCGGAAGTTACCCTACATTACGAGGGCAACCACCTATCGCTCACAGACGGACTGCTGTTAACAGGCTACTTAATCAAGCAAAGACACAGTGCTCTGGGAACGAAGAATACAGAGTAGAACTCAATTATTTGTTCAAACTACTGTCCAAAAATGGCTACCGCGGAGATTTTTTACGTCGATGCATGAGGCAGCTGGAATCAAACGAAATATATAAGGGACTAGATTGTTCCAATCAGGCGCCAAAACCAAAAAAATTGGCGAATACTTCCTTGCATTAAAAATGCGTCTGAACTCGCTAAAAGACACTTGAGAAAGCACCAAATACAATTGGCGCACAAACCGACGATTACGCTACGTAATTAGCTTATGCATCCTATGGATAGGGTTGGCTAAATGAATAAAAAAGAAGTCGTCTATACGATTCCATTTGGCACCTGTAATAAGGTGTATTGTGGTCGGACAGGGAAATCCGCTTCCGCACGCCTATATGAACACCATTTTGCAGTAAAGAGGCGCGATCACTTATCCCAAGTCGCCAAGCATACTCTAGAAACTGGGTACAAATTTATTTAGGATAAAACGTGCAATGCCGGTTCCTGCCTACATAAGAAAGGCCGATGATCTCTAGAGGTCATTCACTCTGATTATTCATGCATCAATCGGCACATCGATCTTAATGGCATGTACACAAGTCTCAATGAAAAACTGAAAAGGTGATAGCCAAACAAGACGTGACGTCCGCTCACAGCATTGACCCATTCCAGAACTGACAAAACAATATCGATTTTTCAGGCATGTTTACATTTTAACTGTTTTTACGCTTTCTACACGTCTGACGACGACTTGGGGAGCACGCGTCGAACAGTTTCCCAATACACTTTGATCAGTTTCCTAAAGGACTCATTTTTATTCGAAATGTGTTTCTTGGGATGCCTATCTTTCAATATACACATAAATATATAATGGTAGGGGGCGCTCACCGATCGTTCTTACGCAACTCACTCGTTCCGTTGTGCCTTATGGACTCTCTCTCTCTCTCTAGAGCCCAACCAGCAGCCTCACAGCGGCGCATGATATAGGCAGAATGATATTACTGACAAAGACAAGGGAGACTGGAATGGCCATTTCTGGCTCATTAGCCGTCGTCAGCCAGTCATACCCAACCCCGAAGTGTGGCACACCCGAGGCTCGAACTCGCACCCTGTTTGTTAGAAGTCCAACGCCTCCAACCACGGAGCTACGGGCTCGTTGTCCCGTCGGTGTCGACCGGGAATTTACAGTGGTAGGGGGGCGCTCACCAACGCAACGGAGCGAGTGAGTTCCGTAAGAACGACCCTAAGCGTTTTGTTAGCGCTAGCGTGCCGCTGACTTACAGGTTATCTGTGCGCGCTGCACCTCTGGGGCTGGTGATTGTTGTCATGGTGGCGTTGGTTCTTCCATATCACTTTGCCGAGGGGGGAGGGAGGGTGTCGTCGAGGTAACCACGGTCACTGCTCTTTTTCGCACTGTCCATGTTTATTGTCTTCGTGTATCTCGTCTTCATGCCTCGTTCACATCTGTCCGCAAACATGCGAATAGTGGTGTCACACCAGTCTTGGCGTCCGGCTGTTAGCCATTGTCACTGTCATTTGTTCCCTCGCCATGCTCGCGTCCACCTGCGTTCATACTCAGCGGGTGGTCGTGTGCGTTTGCTTTCGCCACCGGTTGTGTTTCCGATACCAGTCCACGTTCACCCGTATTCTCGCTCTGTCTGAATTTGACTACCACCGTGTGTGGCGCGAGGTCCTTGCCCGCAGTCCTGCTTAATGAACTGCACCACTAGAGGTTGTCAGGCTGCTGGCAGAGTTTAACAGAGGTTGATGGGAGTAGGTGTGAAATGCGCGGCTTCGATCGTCTCCCTGGTCGTCAGGTCGCTCCCCTAGCCGAAGATTTCGGCGTCTTGGAAAGGGAAGGCATGGCCAGAAGCTGCGCAGTGTTCCACCACCAGCGAAAGCTGATCCATTTTTCGCACAGCTCTTGTGTGCTCGCCCATGCGGGTCCGCAATCTCTTACCGGTGTCTTCAATGTAGTTCACTTTACCTGAACTGCACTGTATCCGATATGCGACATTTACCGTTTCGCTTCGAGACAGGGGTGTCTTTGGTCTTATGACTAGCCGTCTGCTTGCTGCCTCGGGTCAGTGGGCGATGTCGATACCCAGTGGTTGCAAGAGAAGAGCGACATACAATGCGTGACCGGTCTCATGAAATGTTAGCCGAAATTCTGAAACGCGTTTTTGATTAGGGAGGATTACTTAGGTGGAGTTAGAATACTGCTTAGCATGCAGCATAATCCTATGACCTTTCGGACTCATCAGGATGTCGGCTTTTGAATGTACTCCTTTTTCTATTTACTGAAGAAACTGCATTTGGTAAAAATGGCTACTTAAGTAGCATGCATTTTTCCTATTTATTTTCCACGGTCTTACAAATTCAAATACATTTCATAGAAAACATGCAAAAAATATGATTTCTTCTACTCGTTTGGTAGAAAATCACATAGTCTTTATATTTTATGCCCAAAGAAAGTGTATATTTGGGTTTAAAGAAGTTGCTGTCAAAAGATTTTGAAAACCGTGCGACGTCCATGCATACAGGACCGCACATTGCGAAATTTTATGAACGTTATATGGTTTCTTCTTCAAGACATACAGGAATATATGATTTTCCTTACGCGGAAAACATGCATCTTATAGACTGAAGTAGCTAAACACTAATTCAAGGGCAGATCGGACTCCAAATTGTTCGAGAATAGGGGAACTTTTTAAAACCCAAATACACACTTTCTTTGGATATAAAATACAAATGCAGTGTGATTTTCTACGAAAAGAGTAGAGGAAAGCATATTTTTTGCATGTTTTCTATGAAATATATTTGAATTTGTAAGACCATTGAAAATCAGTAGGGAAAATGCATGCTACTTAAATAGTCATTTTTACCGAGCTGACATCCTGATGAGTCCGGAAGACCATAGGATTATCCTGCATGCTAATTAATATTACAACCCCACCTAAGTAATCCTTTCTAATCGAGAATGCATTCCAGAATCTCGGCCAACATTTTATCAGATCGTTCATGCACTGTATGATAGTGCTCGCCAGACTTTCCGTTGATTTGCTGTTAATTTTATAGTTGGCTTGGGTGGTCTGCTTCGTTCGGTAAAGCTGCGAGGTTAGGCAGTGAAAGTGAAATTCCACTGAAAATAGTGGGGTTCAGCCAATTTTCCGCCGGTTTCGCTGCAGTGAGTATCAGCTCTCCTGTAAAGAGTCCGTACACAGCTACGTTTGTGACAACTGGTGGTTACTGTGATACAACAGGGCCTGCCGCGTGCTGGTGGCCCTCCTGTAGACCGTCCTCTGCAGGTTCCCGTTGATCTTGCGATAAACCAGGACCTTTAGAAACGCGATCTGATTGTATTTCTCCGCCTCCATTGTGAGTTGGTTACCAGGAAATACAGAGTTCAGTATCGCGTGGAATTTCGAGACCATTTCCTGCGTTAGAATGACGAAAGTACCGTCCACATACCGCGCCCTAAGTGTTCGCGTGTGGGTCGCAAACACCAATTCCTCTAACCTTTGGAGAACAACTTTAGCCATGAAAACAGACAGCGTTGAGCCCATCGGCGTACCTTTGATTTGCTCGTACGCATTACTTTCAAAGATAAAGTAAGTTTTAGGGCAGTATTTCGGTAGGTGCACGAGATGTCTCCGCCAAAGTAGCGAGGAAGAACCGATGCCACCATGGCAACAATCACCAACCCTCGTAGTACAGCATGTACAGATAGCCTGCAAGTCAGTGCCACACCAGCACTAACAAAACCCCTAGACTCTAAGGCGCCCTACGCAGCATACCTCCGACGATGGAAACTTGCTTGCTTTCGAAACGTCGGGAAAACAAAATCATGGTACCTGTGATCGTCTTACCTTCTCATATACGTATACCTGGACTGGAAAATCGGCATCCCAAAAAGCGTAATTTGAAGAAAATAAGTTCTATAGGAAGGGATAACAAGCCTAATTACGTACGTTTTCGACGCCGGTTCCCCAGGTCGTCATCAGACACGCATTAAACGTGCAAAACGTTGGAATTTTGAACGCGCCTGAAAGATCGATATTGCTTATCATTCCTACCAATATGCCCTCACTGCGGATTGACGTCTCGTTTAGATTGGCTGTCGCTTTTTGATTAATCATTGAGATTGCTGTATACGGCGTCCAATTTGATGTGTCGATTAATGCACCCCGATATCTCGCGCACGTGGGTAACCTCTTGATGAACAAAGAGTCTTATGCGCCATCGACTGCAAGCGAAACTAAAAAGTTTGTGAACAGCATAAACAAAACGATAGGCAGGCTTAGGAAAGCTGCAGCACTCACGATAAGAGAAGCGTTGGCTACAATAGCCACTGATGGCCCGCATCTACGACCTGCCAAAGGTGTGCAGGACAGGAATGCCCCTGCGCCCCCCCCTCCCCCACTTACGTGGCACTCCAACCCTTGGGTTCTCAAACTGGAGGTACTAGCGACTTTTCTCCCTAACACGGATCCGGCGTAGACGGTAGAGTCGACTGCAACGTCTTTTTACGCCCATCTATCAGCCCCAAGTAGAGGCACAAGAGGTGATGCTGTCATTTTACGTGATCTCGTTATTCATATCTAGTCCACCCACAATGGCTATCGACAGTATTGACGGCTTTCTCTGAGAAAAATATGATGCGACTGCTCATCGCACTACTAGAACTGTGTCTTAAGACGTTCTTCACATCCAACAGCCAGGTCTGTGAGCGAAAGAAGGCGACGCTGATGAGCTCATCTCTGTCTGAACTAATTGACGAAGCGAATTGGCAAAGGCTCGAACAGCTGGTCTTCAGCACGTACCTCTAAAGTCCTGGGCCAGATACATGGACGACACGTTTGCCGTAATCAAAATAAACAACGCATAGGCTTACAAGTCATTGCTGAATTCAATCTTTCTCGACATCCAGTTTACCATTGTGGAAGAAGTCAGCAATTAGTCCCCTTTCCTTGATGTACGAGTGATAAAGATAGCAGGTGGGAAGATTGGGACAACGTTCTACCGCAATAAAACTAACAATAGGCGTATCCTCCACCACAGCAGCGACCACCCTGTTGGTCGCCAACTCAGCTGTAGCAGAACCATCTTCTGACCCGTTTAAACGCACTGTTAGGAGGGCGATGAGGGGAGGTAAGAGATGCAGCCCTTACAGGCTTTACTTAAAGCCAACAGTTGTCCGAAGTCCTCCATACATAAGTGCCTCGGGAAGCCTCATTTTGAGCAGTCGAGCGGAGAAAGGCCAAAATTGCGGCTCGCGATCCTCTATATGCAGAGCGTTTCAGAGGCGCCATCAAGAATCTTAAAACTCTCTGAGACTGGAGTGTCTCGTAAATCAGAATAAATGACCAAACAGCAAATCGCGAGGCCTAAAAATCCTCTACCAGTAATAGAAAAATCGGCAGTGTTATATCGCATACCATACCAAAACTGTGATGCGAAGTATGCTGTTGAAACGGGCAAACGTCCTGACACAAGATTGCACAAACACCAACTTGCAATCAATCGCAAAGGTGAGCTGTCTATAGTCTATGGCCGCATTCAACAGCTGAACCAAAGTTTTGTCTTTGAGAAAACAGAAGTTATCGGCCAAGCCAATGAAAAGATGTGCAGATTGATGCCCGAAGGCTAGTCCTCTCACGGCACACCCAACCGATCTGTAAACCTGCATGCCGCCTACCAGGCGCTGCGCAAAGTGGCTCGGGTCGGTTCAGAGAGAGATCGGTCGAAGGCCACCTGACCAACGTCCGTTTGATCAGTGGAAAAGATGTAAAAGACAGTTTAGGTGCTCTGCCTCCTCGTTATTTCCGGCAATGTACTCACTTTGTCTTCTCTCAACGCTGCGATCGTCTCGTTGTTCTCTAACCTCCTGTTGATATATCCGAAGAATACTTTTGGCGTCTCTACGGCCCGTTCTTCAATTGGTCTTTCGTACTCCTTCCGCAATATACGGACATTTGAGTGTATCTTCTTCCGCTTTCGGTGAAACTCTTTGTTAAGCGATGGTTTTTGTTACTGCATGCCTTCTCAAAAATTTGCCCTTTCTGTTTTTCTCTCTCTTCACATCTCTCGTTAACCTGACAGGGCAGTTCCCCTTCGGAACTTTTTGAACAGTTGAGATGCTAAGCGCCGCTTATAACTCTTTTGGCAATGTTCCAGTCGATACACGGATGTCCGGTATGAACGACATGCCAACTTACTACCGATAATTCACCTCTCATGGCAGCAAAACGTTCTCGCCAGAAATTTCAACGAAACTCAGTTGTCAACATTTGTTGGGCATACAAGCAGTATTTCCTCAGCAGCATTACACGATTGCACTTACCAATCAGTGCTATGGGCCTGAGTTCGTCGGTACCAATAGGGTTTTTCATAAGGACGAGGTCCAAACAATTTGCCCTTTGAGCCTCTCTGATTCTGGCCGGAAAAGTGACATTCTGTGTGGGAAAAAGGTTAGTTGTCAGTTTTAATTGTCTGCAATCAAGGGAATTACGTGAGCTGTCTACTGGTGAATTATTCCAGTTGATCATCAGTGCGTTGAAATCACCGACGATCAGTGCGCCTTGGGCTACGTATTTAGTTAGTCCGAACTTTGGCTTCTCAATATCTGGAGTTTGACTAGACAGCCAGTATACGGACGGGGAATCTAGATTTGGTTTACCACCCCTCTTTGCTTTCAAATACATTGCTTCATAGTCGTGGGAGAAAACAATTTTGCATTCTGATACAATGATGTCTCTCCTAACCTAAATTGCCACTCCTACTTTTTACAACTAATGATGTAGACTGTTGAAACATCGGGACGTCATTTCTCACTGTACTCTCTCTTTCTGTCTATCTCTCCAGGTGCATTGCGTTGATTAGGATGTCTAAAAGCGCGTCTAACGCTGTTTTTCTAATGAAGCCTGACATGAATAGAGTGCCCAAGGTCTAAGGTTAGTTCCCCTCTCGGATGACACCTTGGACACTGAATCTTACTTCACATAGCTATGACAAATCTGGTATTTTCCACTAACTGCCAACAGTAACATCTTTGGATAAGCAAAATCTGTCACCAATGGCATATACCGCATCAAGAACAGATGAGAGAAACCGCATGCCATCAGTGTGCAATATGGACATATCAGAAGCACTTGCTGCGGAAACGGAGGCTGGCGAGACTGCAGTCCTTACTAACCTATTTTTCACATCCTTAACAGGCCTCTCTGAATCTAACAGTAGTAGAGCGTATGGTGGGATTCTGCTTTGAGCAATATCTCCAAACACACTGAACGTGGGCTGTGTTGATACATTCAGTCTATGCACCCGAAGCGCCTCTTCTCAACTTCAGAAAGCGTTTGGACGAGCACTGCGAAATTGCTGGCACATCTTCGTTAGCTGGAAAGGCATTGACACTGCGAGTAGGTTTCACCGGAAGTTTAAATCGAAAGTTTGTTATGAAGAGCTTAAAACTATGCAGCTTTGTTTTTTTAGAAGGGGACTGAATAACGGCCACTTGTTGATATGATTCGAATCTACGTTTCATGCTTCGCATCAAGACATAAAACGCTGTCGTCTAACGCCTCTGTAAACGGAAGGTTTCCATAAGCGTTTCCCGAGGCCAAAGTACATGATGCACGAAAGGACACCCCAAGTAGCCTCTTGGGAACATTTTGATCTTGTAGAACTTAAGGGTGTGACTGAGTCCAGTCGAAGGGACCACTACTTTGGATCTTGCTCCATCCATTTTCACCGCTGTTGCGTGTTCGGTCGTCTGCGTCAAAGTTATCTTTCTGCTTCCCCATCGCAGTTGCCTTGCCCATAACCACAGCAGACCCGACAACTGAATCGAATTCCTTTTTGCAGTGGTTGCGAGTCTTTCGGAGCAATAGTCGGGCGTTTGTTGGTTGGTTGTCCACGATATGTATAACTAAGGACGAAAAAGACTGATCGAGCACCGAAACCCTTTGTTTACTTGCCTGAGCTTTCCAATTCTCGTAGAAGTCCATCGTCAGTGATAAAATCAGCAATAAAAGGGCGGCAATCAACAATCGGTAGTATTGATTTGGGGGTGACATCGCAGAGCTCCGTATGCTGGCGCCAAATCAATATATCGGCCGAGTTATTTCGCATCCGAGGTCCAGACTCCAATCAATTCTCGGCATGTCTTGCTTACGGTGTGGGCTGTTATCATGGTGGATGCGTGGTTAAACTTGTGACCCGTTTCAAAAGTGTGGGTAGCCACTTGTGATAAGTCATCACCCCATCGCATAGCCAACTTATGTTCCTGTATGGGCGATCCGACCATGTGTTCAGTCCGACCTGTGTAACTAAAAGAACAGTTTAGATACGGGACACAAGAGACTACGTTTGGCTGTCCACTGGACTTTAATCGGTTCCTGATTTTCATGATCCCCTGTTCATTGTAGCTATGGACCGGTGTGTAATTCCGACATCTAAGTTCCGCAGCAATGCGATCAGTTGACTTTAAAGGGCTCATTATGTATGGTGGAGCATGCCGTATCCTTGGTGATGCTTCTGTTTGTATTGTCCAGAGCGGGCACTTCGGCATCTGCTCATAAACGTCGTCAGACAGCCATTCTGCACAAACTGATCACTAAGAAATCAGTTCGCATGTGTTTCTTCTTCCGGGTTACTGCAGTGAATCTGGGTCTATTTTAGGAGTATTTACAAGCAGCTCCGTTTGTCAGCCACCGGATGGTTTCTGTGGAAACCGAGAAGCTGTGTGTTGTTCGTTTTCTTCCTGTAAACCGTTGTCTTTAATTAGTCGCCGGGCCTTCACCTGACGACTACATCAAGGCATGGTAGCCGCTGCTCTTTTTCTTCTTTCCTCGTGAATTCTGTATCTGGGAAGACTAAATTGTGCAGATTATGGAAATCCTTCAACATATTCGTCTTGACGATAGCATACGTGTCGTCAACGTTACTTCACCAAAATATCGGCTCCCCAGACACATTCGTGCTTTCACCTAGAATTCAAACATTCACCCCCACAATGCACATAGTTATAGCGCCTTAACTGTGGCACACTAAAAATCGGATGACGACGGCTAGAGTTTATCTTTTTTGGCTCTGGAAAACCAACTGCTAATCTAAACTTTCGCAGTCTGTCCTTGTTCACACTACCTTGTTTTTTCCTTTTTGAGACTACTGGCTCTGTGAGAAATGTTTGGGCCAATCTCACAAAAACAATGGTTTTGTGCCTGTTTACTAGCGGTCTTGCAAGTATTAGTGCTGTTCTATGCGCATACCAGAAGGGTAGCCACCTGCAAGACTTGCACGTGGCACAGAAAACGGCACAAGTGGTGTGGCTTAGGAGACCCGGCGTGGTACATGGCATGGGGAAACGTCAGAGGTCGGTGGGTGGCCAATCAGCGCCTAGGAATTCTGATCACGCATACGTGACCCTGAACGTCCACCTGTCACGCACACGTGGCGTGATGTCTATGACTCAGTACTAGTAGCATACAGTGAAGGTCCTATGTCAAAATCCCCCCTGCAACTAACGTCCACGGCCCACTTTATGATACTTTGATTTCCCACCTCTGATAATGGTATTTTCTGCTAGGAGTTCTGGCTATCTAGTGCACGCCGTTGACCGACAAACGGACGGTGATAAAACTGCTCTTCAATTTTTGTGCAAAGCCCTTTTACGAGTAGCCCCCCTCTTTTGCTACTTATCAGAATTTGGTTCTGTTATTAGGGCTCTTTGGGTGCGTTTACCGACTTAGCTACCAAAGCTGGCACACACTGAACTCTTTCGTGGTTCACAGAAGACCAATATCATCTCTTCTGACTGTCCGGTGGCTCTGTCGACAGTTCAAAGTGTTTATATTGTAGAACGCTAGTTTTTTCAATTTACGTGTATGAGAGCGCTGGCAGTTGACTGAAAACTCGCTCTTTCGTTCACAGTTAGTATGTGTGAGACATACCATCATAAAAATCGCAGCCAGTCCATTCGATGCCAGCCGACCAAATGGCGTGAAGATTGGACCGCCGACATTACGACAGAAAAGTTCTGATTATTCATCATCGGGCCTGTACAGGAACATAAGGGAGCGTAGAGTAGAAGGCAACGGTATAGAGAATGATCCCGCCTAACTGTCAGTGGACTATGGATCGTGTCATATGGGATATTCTCTTGGCATACATTTGCGAGCTGTTGCAGAAATTAAACTGCCAACAACGATTACTTCCCACGACCTAACACCTTAACTCAAATTCCGTTATTTTGTGAAATTTGATTTTTGTTTATTGTTCAATTACTACTGTCATTTTCGTTGTCCTACAACAGCGCAAGATAAGACTTTCGATATAATTCCAGGCCATTTCTCTGTTTTCTTTCATTTTGTCAGCTTATTGTCTAGCGTGCTGCCCCACTCATAAAACTCACTTTACTATAAGCCACGTATGGCGCGACCCACAGTCCACTGACAGTTAAGTGGGGTCCTTCTCTTTACTGTTGCCGAGTAGAATTTAAAACAGCCAATAGACAATGAGTATGTGGGACAGGAGTGAGGGCTTTCAGAGTTCAGGGGCAGCAATCTAGTTCTATTTATATATCTGCCACTGCACCCTCCGTTTTGTTGCTTTACAGGCCTGACGATGAATAGCCGACAGCATACATTTTTCCGACCTGACTTCTTAAATTTGTACATGGGTATCATTGCTGAATTTCTGACCGGTCGCTATTGTGACATGGAGACGAGAAGACTATGCTATAAAAGTTCATCTCTTTGAGCGATTCGGTCACGCCTACAGGTGGACTTATAGTTTTGTCCCAGACTGCCGCAGGTAAAAACTACCAGGCGCTCTCCTGTTTTGGTAGTTTTCATGGCCATAAACTAGCGAACCCACCTTTCCTGTTAATTTACGAAGGCCATCTAACGCAAAAGAGTTTTCATGGTGACTTCAAGAATCTATTGTAACTCGACGGCTACCGTCGTCGCCAGCAAGAACATGACAGTTGCAAAAAAACAAAAACCCTCCTCAGATGCAGAAATTGGTATGCCACAGGTGTGTCTGCCACTTATGATCTAGCCTTTTGCTAACTGAAAAACTCGACAGATTGCCCTGCGTCAGCTTGTAATCCTGTAAAATCTCCAGTCAAATGTCAGATAATCCTCATCGTCTATGTTAATTGATCGTCGAAGAATACAAGGTGAAACAGTTTAATCCACTCCCGTGTGCCACTGAAGAATCTCACTTATCACTGAACGGCTGACTGGCAATCAAATTGTACATTATATCAGCCTTTGGGGTATTTAACCCAAAGATTATCGAAAAAAATATTGTTCGCTCGTTAAGCATATTCCGGTTTACTCATTTTTTGCATGAACATCCACCGTATAGTTCCGTATATTAGGCTTATTTCCCTAACATTAACATCTGCACCTTGAAATTTCCACTTTTGTTGCAAAACGTGTCTCCGAGTAACTTAACAATACTTCCTGTAACCTTTGTCCTGTTTGTTTAAGGCCGTTCAGGCACCAAATTTCTGAGTGATAAGGGATTTTTCGTTAATTTCCGCCTGTTTTGTCATTGTCGCCACCTACGGCACATTACTGGCCATGAAAATGAACCTTTCCCTTACTGAGCCGCGCCAAGTCAGTGGAAGTCAAATGACCGTCGCACTTCTTAACCTTTCGTACTCCCACCCAAATTATTTCAAGAAAGCTAAATAAAAATCAAGAGGGAGGCGTACTTCAAAGTGACACCGGGCGGACACGTCCTCTTACAAAACTCCTCCTTAGGATCGCCTATACGGACTGTCAATGTGATATATGATCTTATATTGCTTTCGGACCTCTAAGAGGGAGTTTGTAATTACTTTGTGCGAGCAATCATCCTTTTAAAGTAGTCCTACACATGCAGTTTTGACTTAAAGTTAAAAGATCTAAATGTCCACGAAAGGCGTCCAATGTTGTGAAAGCTTTTAAAATCGAGAATGGTTTGTCACCGATAGACCGATGCATTAGCAGCCTGACAGTTTTGAAAATGTCTAAAGAAGAGTTCATCGCCGTATTTCCATGCAACACAAACCACGCCCGCATTAGGGAAAGAGTGAAATAAAGAACATTAACAGCTGTATCCTCGCCCGCACGATATATAAAGACCACCGTGTAAGTGCCAGAGAGGCTTTCGGAACGATTTACAAGGTTCCGTCAAGCTATCCATAACTATTTTGGCAGCTTCTGCTGGTTACGGCAGAGGCAGCTCCAATTAGGTCACGCAGACCGGTCCTGTACGCACAGAAGAATTTTACACAGGTCCCATAATGGCCATGTATCAAGGCCACCAAGCCAGCCACTCAAATATAATTAAATTTCCTGGTATCCATCATCCCCCTTGACGCTGACTGTAATTTTGTTTTCACTTCCCACAAACCCGAGCTACGGCATAATTATTTGCCTGCCTCACATTCTTATATTAATTATTTCAATGGCAGTGTGAATGTACAGGCCTAAAGAGAATTTGTCGAAAATAGACGCATGCTCGCCAAGGTGCCTTTTGAAAAGCAGATTGCCCATTCCCGAGATTTGTACAGTTGCTCGAATAACGATGTAGCCTGCGTCACCTTCGCTTTTAGGATGCCCAGCCAGCCACAGAATCGCCCATCCTTCAATCTCCAATTCGCCACTTATCTGCCAATCACTTTCGGCCGAAACCATAACTCACCGATCCAGGTATCTTGTCTATAGGGAAGAGATCACGGCGTGCATCGTCGCATAGACCAACCTAGCGACCGCTTTAAACAGCCTTATTGTCTTTAGACCGTATTTATTCAAGACCGTTTTCACCGCGCGGATCAATGCCTTAAATTTACGTTCGCTTTGCAAAACGAAAGAGAACGCAAAGCAATTACAACACCGGCATCTTAGTAGCCATCTGTGATTTCGCGCGTCGTCTCAAGAGATCAGTTGTCAAAATCCGCCCATACTCAAACCGCTCCTCCTATCATTTCGGTGCCCATAGCGCGAAAACCTGGCTACTATCACTTTAACTTACTCTCTTTCCATCTTCTGGACACCAATCTCACTTCTTCTTCCACCGGATGTCATGAGGACTTTAAACAAATCGTTGTTTCTTGCAGTGAACGAGGCACCAATCACCTCGTTTGGAGAGGCAGTGTAATAGACCTGATTAGAAATCGCGAACGCAATCTATTCTCTCTCCCCACCACGGGTACACATGTACCTCCAGAGTACATTAGACAATTTAGGCCCACTACCCGCTGGGTTATTTCTCCTAGTAACTGACCGACTAAGATACTCATTAGTCCGACAGTTGCCAAGACTTTCCTCGTTTCACTGCCACTTACGAAATGCAATTCTAACAAAGATTACGGGGTCATTTCGATCAACATTAAAAATTTATTGCAATATTGTCGTCGCCCTCTTTCGTCATTGATGCTGAAATGGATATTTTCTGATCCCAAGTTGCAACTACGGTCCACGCAAACTTCTAGACACTCTTGCAAGGGATTTATGATAGGATGATTACCAGCAGGTCAGTATGGTGTTCAGAAATGAAGAGTTTGATAAAAGAAAAATGCATATATTCTGGCACGAGTACAGTAACCGTCAGATGCGTTCACATGATTCAAGAAATCTGGAACAATCACAGAAGCCAATTTCACACATGCACATCAAGCGACAACCATCACAACAGTGACAATGACCAGTCTAACAACACAGGTATTAGCTAAAAGCCCAGACACGCGTGTTTCGCCGATCTTGTGCCGCT
>CACRXP010000272.1:806666-817777 GCA_902702965.1 Spirometra erinaceieuropaei | reverse complement strand
CTCTTACAGGCCTGCATTTCTGACCACCTGCGCGGTTATCGTCGTACTGACAGGACGGTGACCTGATCAGTCTGAGAGGTCAGTCAGTCTGTTCTCGCACAACCGCTGTCCCACCCCCATCTTTCCGTCTGACCTGCGTATGTGTAGGGTCAGTTAAGACAGGTAACATGATAGACAAGCGTGGACTGTTCACCAGTGTTTAAGTGTCCTTTGAGCCTCGGAGGTTCGGTCGAAGATCAACACGGTAGAGTAATTATGGGTGATAAAGCCTATGCACCACATCTCGACTCTTGTGAAGAGCGACTTGACGACCCTGCTTCTATGTAACTGGTAGATAATAAGCAGATGGCATCCAGTGTGTGCTTCAGTCAGAATAGTCTATCAAACGCGCACTGAAGCTATAAAGAATGGCTCACAGTAAAGGGTTGGAAGGTTGCCGACTCAATAGAAACCGGATCATTTATTGCGATGAAGATCAAACGGCAATGATTTAGTCTTAATGTGCAAATGTAACAGTTCCTTCAGATGCAATTTCATCTGCCTAGCGATAAATGAACTCACACGCGTGTCATCGCAGCCGGACCCACCTGGATCTCGCGGGTTGCGACAGTCGAACTCCATGGTTGAGGAGTCAACGGCCTGAACAGATCAAGCCGTGTAACCAAATAGATAATAAGAATGCCGCTAAAAACGCAGAGGCGAGTTCCAGGAAGCAGATCAGTAGAAGAAGGTACGCTCGCTGGGGCAAGAGACTTATTGACTTGGCGTTTCGGACTCTCACTCGAACCCATCATCAGCGCCGCTGGCAGATGAGAGTGATGGGAGCACAAGTCACTGATTGCCGAAATGTAATCACCCGCATGAATTCTTGGCGTAATTAGTACTCGGCAGTTTGGCTCATTGTCACTGGAATTGGCGGTCACCGCGCCTTCCCCGCATGGCTAATTGCTCTGTCCAGGCGAAGCCTCAGCAGAGAATATGTGGGGGGGAGGGGGGGGGAGATCATTGGGTTTATTGATCGACCGATGGTTGGAGAACCTATGCGTTGATTTGGTTTCTGCACTTGCCCCGACAACGACATGGTGCTGAAATGTGTTTCATACATACATTTCGTAGACAGAGAACTTGCGAAGTGCTCAGTATTTCAATATTTCAGACTTTTGAGAATTCAGTATTTGAGTATTTGAATAATTCAGTATTTGAGTAATTCAGTATTTCAGTATTATCAGTGTTTCAGTATTTTCGGCATTTCAGTATCTTCAGTATCTGAGTATTTCAGTATTTTCAGTATTTTCGGTACTTAAGTATTTGAGTAATTCAGTATTTCAGTATATTTAGTAATTCAGTATTTTCAATACATTCAGTATTTGAGTAATTGAGTATTTTCAGTAGTGTTTGCAGTGTTTGCAGTATTTTCAGTATTTGAGTATTTGAGTATTTTAAGTATTTCAGAATTTGAGTAATTCATTATTTGAGTATTTGAGTAATTCAGTATTTGAGCAATTTCGTATTTCAGTATTTCAGTATCTTCAGTACTTTCAGTATTTCAGTGTTTTCAGTATTTCAGCAATTAAGTATTTCAGTATTTCAGTATTTGACTAATTCATTATTTGAGTATTTCAGTATTTGAGTATCCTCAGTACTTTCAGTATTTCAGTATTTTCAGTATCTGAGTATTTGAGTATTTCAGTATTTTCAGTACTTTCAGTATTTTCGGTATTTCAGTATTTGAGTAATTCAGTATTTCAGTATTTTCAGTATTTCAGTATTTTCAGTCCTTCAGTATTTTCAGTATTTCAGTATTTGAGTATTTTCAGTATTTCAGTATTTGAGTAATTTAGTATTTCAGTATTTGAGTAATTCAGTATTTGAGTAATACAGTATTTGAGTAATTCAGTATTTCAGTATTATCAGTATTTCAGTATTTTCAGTACTGCCAGTATTTTCAGTACTTTCAGTATTTTCAGTATTTAAGTAATTCAGTATTTTCAGTATTTCAGTGTTTTCAGTATTTCAGTATTTTCAGTACTTTCAGTATTTTCAGTATTTCAATATTTCAGTATTTTGATAGTTCAGTATTTGAGTAATTCAGTATTTTCAGTACTTCCAGTATTTCAGTCTTTGAGTAATTCTGTATTTCAGTATTTTAGGTACTTCAGTATTTTCAGTACTTTCAGTTTTTTCAGTATTTCAGTATTTGAGTATTTGAACAATTCGTTATTTGAATATTTTAGTATTTTGATTAGTTAGTACTTGAGTAATTCAGTATTTTCAGTATTTCAGTAGTTGAGTATTTGAACAATTCATTATTTGAATATTTCAGTATTTTGATTATTCAGTATCTGAGTATTTCAGTATTTTCAGTACTTTCAGTATTTTCGGTACTTAAGTATTTGAGTAATTCAGTATTTCAGTATATTCAGTAATTCAGTATTTTCAGTACATTCAGTATTTGAGTAACTGAGTATTTTCAGTAGTTCAGTGTTTGCAGTATTTTCAGTATTTGAGTATTTCAGAAATTGAGTAATTCAGTATTTGAGTAATTCAGTATTTCAGTATTATCTGTATTTCAGTATTTTCAGTATTTCAGCATTTAAGCATTTCAGTATTTCAGTATTTGACTAATTCATTATTTGAGTATTTCAGTATTTGAGTATCTTCAGTACTTTCAGTATTTCAGTATTTTCAGCATCTGAGTATTTGAGTATTTCAATATTTTCAGTACTTTCAGTATTTTCGGTATTTCAGTATTTGAGTAATTCAGTATTTCAGTATTTTCAGTCCTTCAGTATTTTCAGTATTTCAGTATTTGAGTATTTTCAGTATTTCAGTATTTGAGTAATTTAGTATTTCAGTATTTGAGTAATTCAGTATTTGAGTTATACAGTATTTCAGTATTATCAGTATTTCAGTATCTTCAGTACTGCCAGCATTTTCAGTACTTTCAGTATTTAAGTAATTCAGTATTTTCAGTAGTTCAGTGTTTTCAGTATTTCAGTATTTTCAGTATTTCAATATTTCAGTATTTTGATAGTTCAGTATTTGAGTATTTGAGTAATTCAGTATTTTCAGTACTTCCAGTATTTCAGTCTTTGAGTAATTCTGTATTTCAGTATTTTAGGTACTTCAGTATTTTCAGTACTTTCGGTTTTTTTCAGTATTTCAGTATTTGAGTATTTAAACAATTCATTATTTGAATATTTCAGTATTTTGATTATTCAGTATTTGAGTAATTCAGTATTTTCAGTATTTCAGTAGTTGAGTATTTGGGTTTTTGAGTATTTCAGAATTTTCAGTATTTGAGTAATTTAGTATTTCAACATTTCAGTATTTTGAGTATTCAGTATTTGAGTAATTCTTCAAGACTGTCAATCAAGGCTGCGCAAATACTGTCTGAGGACTGACCAAGAAAGGACAAGGTGTCGTGAGTTCATGGGGCGAGAATGGTACAAGACTCCTTCGGTAGAGGATGGTCAAACTAACCCGCGAACAGGGGGTCGACACACGAAGCAGCACCCGAGAACAAGTTGCGTAAGCCGCCCGAACAGACTTCACCCGCAAACGGCAAAGTGGTGCACAATCTGTCGACAAAGGGGCTGACTGAGAAACAAAATGAAGGTGCTAAGGCGTGAGGCCTCATTTAACACATGATACCAAACCTGGCAACATGATTTCGGCAGCGGAGTCAATCTTCAGCCACACCGAAGCGGCAGACTAAACGAAAAACCTTATCTAGCACCAAGTGTCGTACCTCCCCATTACTCATGGGTTGCGAGAGGTGATTCTCAGGGTCAAACGCTATGCACTAGAGGTACTCAGGGTCGAGGAAGACTTTGACACCGTACCCCTGAACAAGCGGCGTTTCACGGTCTTATTGGACAGGACAGATAGTCCGCAGAATGCCAAAAGCCTATTGGAGGATTGTCAGTTCGATGTCCAAAGCGAAATCAACCCCCATTAAAACTCTGACAGAAGTAATCAATGAGGCGTTGTTGGCATTCAGGAGCCCACGCGCAATATTGCCGATCGGCCGACACATGGTGAGAGCGCAAGAAACGATTTCCACTATTAAAAACACATAGACTGGGTGCTACTCCCCAGCCCATTATATCACTCAAAAACACTCCAACTTACGGACTGACAAAGTGGTCACTTCGGAGTCTTAACTTTCTGACCGCTGATTCGGATGCCACAATCAGTTCAATAAAACAATTCTTGGAGAAACTTGAAGGAGAAATCCGGTATTAAAGGGCGTCATGGTATCATCTGATATAGCGTCAACTTTTGCTCATATTCCCCAAGATTTGGCAGTCGAGAGCATCAAATTACTCCCAAAGAACAAATACAATGAAACGGAACAACGCTTGGGATACGCCCGAATCTCCCAACCCATGAAGTTCTGTCTGAAGACATACTTAAAGTCTGGCAGAACTATCTACGAGAAGGTGAAAGACACGTCAATTGGTTCACCGATTTCGGTACTCATAGCTGGTCCTACAACGGTTGGAGTCGCTGGTCTTTCGACAACGCAAATCAGGAGTCTGAGCTCAATATGTGTCAGCCTCGGATTCCTCGCCGAGGCGATCCTGCAACGGTTAGAGTCGCTGGTCTTCCAACACCACAGACCGAAGTTCTGGGCCCGGTATGTGGATGATACCCTCGTCGTCATCGAACGGGATCAGGTGCTGACATTCAAAGAACATCTCAACGCCGTCTTCCCGGACATTCAATTTACGATGGAGGAGGAGGAAGAGAACAAATTCGCCGAGGCCGAAATTCTTCTCGCAAGAGGTGGCAACCGCGTGAGTCGGGAGCTACTTGAATCATGGTTTACTGGCCGCCAGTCAATTAACAAGTGCAATGAACTTCCCATTCCATACTCTGTGCTGAAACTTCGCCTAGGCGGAGTAATTAACAACGCGGGGAGCGCACATGTGAACATTTTTTCCCCAACACCAGGGTCAGAGCGTCAGATGGTCACACCAAGATCCAACGCACGTGATGAAATTGCAGCAATTAACGACGCGAATGTCGGCCATCAAACAATTAGCACACCAAGGGCAACGATCCCGGATGATCATAGGTATGCGATAGCATGGCTACTGCATCCTATAAATACCGCAGCCCCTTGTGCAACAACCACCCGTTTCTGCTCTTTTGTCTCTTATGATGGCTTCGTGCAGGAATCCGAAACGTCAGGCTAATAAAGCTCCTGTCCCAGCGATCGTGTATCCTTCTTCAAGACTACTTCGTGGGAGTCGTCTCTTCGCTTCTATTGGCACGTCAGTTGGTTCACCGATTTCGGTACTCATAGCTGGTCCTACAACGGTTGGAGTCGCTGGTCTTTCGACACCACAAACCAGGATTCTGAACTCAATATATGGATGATACCTTCGTCGTCATCGAACGGGATCAGGTGTTGGCATTCAGGCAGCATCCCAATACTGTCATCTCGAACACATAGTTTGTGGTAGGGGAGGCAAAAAAACTAGCTAGCCTTCCTTGAGGTCCTCATCTATGACAACGATTATGGCGGTCTAAAAACAGAGTGTTCAGGAAAACGACAAATACGACATAGGTGCTAAACTTCGATAGCAACCACCCGATCATCCGCAGACGCAGTTGCGTAAGGACGCCACGCTGGCGTGTTGAGACGCATTTCTGTGAACCGGAAGAATGGTTGCTGATGGGTGCTGAGAGCGAACGGTTACTGAACACGAAGCAGCAGTGTGGAAGAATGACACTAACTCGCAAGTTGCGGTTTATTCGACGGGACCCAGCCACAGCTTCAAGTCTGACGAGGCCGAAATTCACTCAAGAGGCGACAGCCGTGTGAGCTGCGAGCTGCCTGGGTCATGTTTCTCTAGCCCTCTCTGCGCATTGACCTCCCGACCTCATATTTTCTGCGGCGACTTTGGATGGAGAGAGTGGTTAGTCATGCGAGAGGGCGCGGACAACTGACAACTCCAGTGACAGCGAGTCAAATTGCCGAGTCATTTTTGAGTCAAGAATCTAAAACGGTGATTACATTTCGACAATTAGTGACTCCAGTGGGAACTAACAAGCCATCGTTGAATCAATTACGGCCCCACAAGGATGTATATGGGAGCTGCCAATTATGCTAGGCGTGCGGCTGTGTGACAACTTCGACCAGTTAATGGGGCACTCTTTTATGCCTCCATCACCCTTATCTGCGGATGTATCTGATGATGAGTTTGGGTTAGAATTTGAAACGTCAGGCAGAAAAACCTCTTGTCTCAGCGATTGCACCTCTTTCTCCTTCCGAGTAAGAAAGCGCTCAGTATACGGTAGGCCTGAGTTACTACATCCCAAAATGCCCAATATTGACGCTCGATATTAAGGCAACAACAAGTCCCGCGGAAGTCCATAGTTTGCCCGTCAATTTTTGAAGTGCTAATCACGACTTGTCATAAGATGAAAAGGCCCCGAAACATGTGACGTTTTCGTCTGATGGTCGCTTGGTGTTAACACGTTTAAAGGTTGAGAATGGACTTTTGAACTTCCAATTATCCTCCCGTCTCTCCTTCCGCACTCTCAATGACTGCCGACGCGGAACGTCCTCAGTGTTGGTTAGATCTTAACTTAGTGCTCATATCACGCTGCCATTGAGTCCTATTCACATTTGAGAACCGTTTGCGCTGCTAGTCTTCGCCTACAACACTAAGGTAACTACGGACTATAACTAATAACAGTCATTGCCCTAGTACCAACCGCTTCCCTTTTTTCCTACGGGCAGCTGAGTGACGATGTCACATTATGCATTGCCTGGACTGTTGCCCTGTCCTCAGCGATTTCTAATTCATGCCGAGACGCCCACCTTGTGCGGCCGCCCCCCAAAACTACACACAAGGAAAGCGAGAACCGATGGACGTGAGCTTTTCTCCAGTAATAAGGCGGGTTGCAGCGTGGAACTCTCTGCCTGGTGATGCTGTTCTCTCGTTATGTGTGGATTTATTTAAGGGCGAACATGACACGCATCAGACTTCACCCGCATGCCGGCACGAAGTTCTTGAAATCACACATGGTCATGCTACTTGCAATAAGTAAGTACCATTTCAACCTTGCGTTTTCACGCCTTGCAGACAGCTGCTTGCTTGCTGCAAACAATTATGCGACAGCAGACAGAGGGCGCTGGGAGATACACCGATGAGCCGAACCCCTCGCAGCTGTGTCCTGCAGCGGCAAAATGTTGGCGAAACACGTGTCTGGGCTTTTAGTTAGTATCTGTACTGTCAGTTATGGTATATAGTGCTACCTTTGCATATACTACTGGCTGCCGTTTGGCAATTTATAAATATTATGCGGTTATTCACCTGTGACTGATGAATTTCGGCCCAGATATTGAAATAAAATTCCGTCTGAGCCTATAAGTCTCAAGTGAATTGATCTGCCCCACGTTAAGGATTAATTTCCCAATAAATGGAAAAACCACAATCCTCTTTCCAACGTTCGTCATACATCGATGTTTTATCCATGGTTTTTAATCGGCAGGAGTCCAAAGATGTTCACCGGACTTTTGCTCAATAAAGGTGGACTGAACAAATTCTCCCCCGACCTCATCGTGAGGATGAATGACGAGCGACCACCCAAGCTAAGACGACTTCGCTCCAGGTTCTCGAGACAAGGTAAACAAAGGCGTCGTTACAAGGACGTCCGGAAGGTCTTCATCATGCACCTGAAATCCATTCCGCTTTCTTAACGGATTTCGTGAGATCACATATTGCCATGCTACTTGCAATAAGTCAGTACAATGTAATATTAACATTTAGAGGCCTTACAGACAGCTACTTCGGACGTCCGACTCCCCTCAATAGATGCTCAAGCATAGCCGCTGACTCTGAAGAGCTCTTGGAGTAGTTTGACATTGTTAGATTTGGCCTCTGGCATGCTGCAACGAATTTTCATCCGCGAATATTCTGCTGTTTAGCTATAACAGCTGAGCAGCAGACTGATGCAGAGGAGAGGAAAGAGGAAGTAGGCCCGACACCAGCGAACCCATCCTTACGGAAAATCAATGCAATCCTCAATATAATAAACTTGACGCGCTTGAAGCCACGAGGACGTGCTTATTGTCATGGCTTGAAAGGGTGCTAACTGGTTCAGTTCAGTTCAGTGTTATTGAGGGAAATGTAGGTCTTCACCTTTGAACTCCCGATTTGTTTACAAGCAGCGGAAATATCTCAAAAACTGGAAAAGGTATCATAAAGGTAACAAATAATCGGAAAAGCGTCAACTCTGTACAGATATCCAGGAAAGAGAGCTTGTTGCACTGCTCCTTCTCCATTGCGAATCTAATCTTAGGATGGAGACTGTTCATGGCAACAAGTAGGTCTTCGGCTTCATCGTCGTTATCAACAATAGCAAAAATGTCGTCTACATATCTTTTGTACAATGTTTCCCTATTCAATTTTTCTGAGAACTTTTCTTCTAAGTGACCCATAAAAATGTCGGCAAGGGTTGGACCAAGTGGACTTCCCATTGCCACTCCATCAATTTCTCTGTATATCTGTCGATTGAACAGAAATTGAACGTTTTTCGTGCAAAGTTTCAACAGGTCACGTAATATTTCGGGTGACAGGCGGGTTTCAGACGCATGGTCGCATATGATATCGATAGTCTCATCTAGTGGTACATTTGTGAATAGTGATGCAACGTCCAAGGATATCATATTTTTGTTGGAAATGTTCTGATGCTTTATTTCTTCAATAAAATGGAAACTGTCTTTTAATGTGTAAGTTGAAAATAGGTGTCGTATTGGCATTGACATTGTTAGATTTAAAATATTGTCGCCCTTAAAGGGCAAAGATATAAAGACGGGCTCTTTCGGAGCTGAATGCTCTGTCAGTTTTGGCCGTGTAGAGTTGCTGTATTTGTGGATGAACCGTGCGGGATATCCACGCTTAAGTAGAGCTTCTTTGAGACGTGCAAATTCTGCATCCAGTGTGTCATTGGAGCAAATGTTTCTAGCCCTTTAGAAAAGAGCGTATACCAAGTTACGTTTCCATTGGATAGGTACAAAACTCAAAAAATGCAAGTAATGTCCCCTCCAAGTATTCTTATGGAAGACAGAACGTCTTATAGAACCATCTTCTTTCTAAACATAAGAACATCCAGAAAGGATAGCTGGTTGTCTTGTTCCTTCTCCATTGTAAATTTGATCTTTGGATGCAGCTTATTCATAATAGAAAGTAGTTCTTCAGCCTCCTTAATGTCTTTAACAATAGCGAAAACATCATCCACGTATCTTTTGTAGAATGGCAGCTTATTTAATTTGGTAGACACTTTTTCTCCTAGATGACCCATAAAGATGTCAGCAAAGGTAGGGCCAAGGGGACTCCCCATGGCCACTCCGTCAATTTGTCTATATAATTGGCTATTAAAGAGAAATTGAACGTTCTTTGTACACAATTTTAATGCGTCTCGTAGTGTTTCCGGTGGCAGACGAGTTTCTGATGCATGGGTGCATATTATGTCTATTGTCTCATCTAGAGGTACGTTAGTGAAAAGAGATTCTACATCCAGGGATATCATGTATTTGCCAAAAATGTCTTGATTTTTGATTTCTTCAATGAAGTGGAAGCTGTCTTTTAGCGTGTAAGTAGAAAAACGTCGTCGGATTGGCTCTAATTCCTTGACTAGCCACTGTGCTAGTTTGTGAAAAGGGGAATTATACATAGATAAAATTGGTCGTAGGGGTATATCCCTTTTATGCGTTTTTGGTAATCCATAAAGTCTGGGAGTATATGAACCCCAAGGTTTTAGGCAAAACACTGTTTTGGAGTCTAACAGATTGTTGTTTGGCAACTTTTTAATTGTCTTCCAGGCGGAATCCTCCAATGCCTTGGTTTCTTCCTTTCCCGACGTTTCTAAACGGAATTTACTCTGATCACGTAAAATAGCCTCCATTTTTGTCACGTAGTCACTGCGATTTAGAATGACAACCCCATGCCCCTTGTCAGGTTTCGAAATTATTATTTGCTTATGATGCTTTAAGGCGGACAAAGCAGTCATGTGTTCTTTAGTTATAGGTGTACGTTGTGTTATTGGAGCTCTGCGGTACTGGTGCGAAATATCAACAAATTTTGCTTTCAGCCAGCTAACGTCGTGAGAAGATCTAGGTATTAACTCAGATAATTGAGAATTCAAGTCCTCAAATTGCGCTTCAATTTCAACAGGATTAATCCTTTTGTTAGGAACACAGAAATCAAGTCCTAACGACAGAGCCTCTGTTTGCAGTTTAGTAAGTTTAATGTCAGACAGATTATAAATAAGGTCTTTTGCGTTCAATGGAAATATATCCTCAGTAGGTTTCTTGCTAATTGACTTCAATAACTTAAGGCGAATTGATTCCCTAGTCCTCTTTTGTATGGTACATGCATGTTTCATGAACAAAGACCAACAACAGAAACTTATCTTGTCAAGAACATGTCTCATCTGATGTAGGCGGGATTTGTTGCAGCCGACCAATTCAATGCAGTCCTCTATTTTCGATTGCGCAAGACGGTCGAGGTTTTTGAGAGAAGGACGTAATTTCCCCCGACGCAACATCTTGTAAAACTCAGCTGGATATTCCTTGTTGTTTATGCAATTCTGCAAAAATTCAATTCGTGTATTTTCTTTCGTTATTCGGCACCACAATTGCAAAAGCCTCTCCAGAGACTTTACAATTTCTAAGGGGAGATGTTGTTTTAAAAATTTGAAGCATTTTGTCCTTGGTACGAAGCTGAAGTAGGCAAGAACAGCAGGATTAATTGGCACCAAAAAATTTCGCGACTGCTCTTCAGCTGCTTCCTGTCGCTTCATAAGAGGGATAACGAGTGAGAACAATACAACAGATTTGAATTCATGCAGAAAATCGATGCAGAAACAGCAAGGTTAGGGTTTTGGGCAAAGTTGGCTAATCGATAAAGTTAATAACACAAACGCCGTAGGGGAAGAAAGTGAAAAGGAAGGAAACGTTAAAGAGCAAAAATGAGAGGAGAGAGGGGGAATCATGGAGCCAGAGGCTACCATGGTAATGTTAGGTTAACCACGTGCTCCAATTGTTTACAAAGATCTGGTTTCATTCGTCGTATATAGGCTGCCTCCAG
>CACRXP010000272.1:780722-806222 GCA_902702965.1 Spirometra erinaceieuropaei | reverse complement strand
GGTCGTTTGGAGTGCAGGGAAATAAACAATAACCCTAGTGACAAAAGTTGCATACTTGCATGTCATTAAGCGTAGGCGGTGTTGGAGACAATAATAAAGCCAATTAAAATGTTACTGAAATATAGCAAGTAGCATCACAACAATAGGATTCGTCAAGGCTGCAAAGGTCGGGTGGTAATTTAGTGGAGACTGCCATACAGATCCAGCTTCCTCTTAAGGACCTCGACGGAAGCAGACATAACAACATCCGGAGGCAGGGCGTTCCAAGCCTCAAGCACTCTGTTAGCGAAGAATCTTCGTGTCCAGCCTGGCCTGGATAACTAGGTCCCTCTCAGGACTGAGAACTAATCTAAATGACTCCGGTTCAATCTAGCCAATAGGACATCCCCACGCATGCGAGCTTCCAGCCCTCCTCATGAGGGTCTGGAACATGGCTTTGAGACCAGGCTGTGTATGGTAAACGTAGACGGGCTGTTTGGCTTTATCATTCGCGACGTTTAGACACAAGTGCAGTTGTCTTGACAGTGTCTTGCCATCGGAGAGTGGTAGATACTGCGCACGCCTGCCAAACCAGAAACTACTTCACACGCAGGCCCCCGATGCCACGCTCACCCCGTTTGGATTTCTTTGCTTATGACAGCCAAACTGTCCTATCTGATCTAGTTCAATGCAAGTTATCGTTGGATAAAAAATGAACACATTTTCGGTACAATTTCCCCAGCTTTTTTCCACATGTACAGGTGATTTGCAAAACAATAATTTTCCTTTCTGATAAACGGGTTATTCTTTTGTTTACTGAAGTCTGTGCCACTACGCGCCTAGTGTTGTCTCCACTGTGTGACCCACGTGTTTGCCATTGAAATCGTTATACTCGCTTCCGATTTTGTGCTCGAAAGAAGGGTATAATTCGGTTTCAAAAAACTTTTCCAACTCCCTCGAAATGATTCGGGAGTTGGAAAAGTTTTTTTGAAACCGAATTATACCCTTCTTTCGAGCACAAAATCGGAAAGAGACTTGATTTTCTACCGAATAAGTAAAATAATTGGCATTTTTATGCAGGTTTCCATGAAATATAATTGGACTTTTAGGGGCATCGAAAATCAAATAGACAAATGCGTGGTACTTAAGTAGCCATTTTTTACAGATTATAGTTTTTGCATGCAGTCGAAAATAAGTTTACTCGAAAGCGGGCATCATGCGGTAACTGGATTATTATAGAATTTTGCTGAATGGTGATTAGTTTTACAACACTACTTAATTAATTGCTGCAGAAGGTGCAGCAGATACTACTCAAGTCTGCCTTATCAACCACTAATTCAACCACGAGCTATCGATGCTGCATTCATGTTGAAAGGCACGCAGTAAGAACCAGCGTTCGCGGTAGTCACGTTGTCGTCATGTGTTGACCATTAAACAATAACTGGTTAGCAATTAGAATAAATGACCTCCCAAATTCCTGCTAAGGCGATCACAGATGAACCCGCGGTTAGCTAAGGAGTCGGTGGTCAGTGGCCGCAGAATACAGTCAACAGTCGCTTACCTTTGAGATGGAAAAAATCGGGGTCCCTACAAAACAATGTTGCGGGTTGAGAGATAAGCGACTTCAAGGCGCAAAAGGCGATTATTGCTTCGATTACTCCTTCGATTACTAAGGAAAGGTGAGGCTGCTGGCACTCCTGTTGAATGTTTTCCGTGATACAACAGACGACTGCTCCTAGTCCATCATGTCGACGACATTTTAGTACCAGGCTTGTTTGTGATTAGACAACCGTGTCTAGGCTTCGGGTGCAGACGACCTGCGGTCTTACTCTGGATCAGTTGGCTACCAAGAACTTGCGTTAAACCTTTGAAATTAAATCCACAAGCACGTTCGTTTTTATAGTTGGACGTAGGTACGCGTCTCAGATGGTAAGTGAGTAGTTTACTCAGGTTTGCGCCTCAGTTGCGATATGACCACCTAATAGTGACTAGTAATCCAGGGATAGTCATCCCCGTTCCAACAGTCCTTACTGGTATGCGGCCTAAAGTCTTGACAGCCAGTCACTGTGAAACTGCTTAGGATGGTTCCAGTTCGGAAGTGCAAAGTAAAATGGCACGAGCATATTTTTCCTGGCCACTGAAGCGATGATGCATCGCTTCAACATGAAACTAAACGCTCTCAACTGAATTCAGTAGGCACAATTTTAAACCGGCGAAAAATCAGCGTAGGAACTAAGGGCGGTATAGTCTAGATCGTTTGCGAAATGATTATCAGCAACAGTTATAAAATATGGTTTGGACTTCGTTCGCATGCAGCCAAGAACTAATGAATTGCAGGAACACATTTCTTTCCGTTGACAAGAAATTGCAAAATTGCTTTTCTGTAAGGATTACTAGCGGCCAGAGCAGAGGCAGTACAAAGGCTGAAACGGTTCCTAGGGTGACTTAATACTTTATCAAGGAGGCTACCTTCGCAGAAAGTAATCCTTCATCATATTTTATTAAATGATGAAAATAAAAATAGGGGTGGCCCCAGGAGAAAATGAGAGTTATGGCAAGCAGCAGGATCATTTGAGCGGACCAGTTCAGCTTATGCCAGCCTCCTTTTTCAACTGCAACGGAAAAAATAGATCGGATTTACGACTGGGAACTGGGACAACGGATTTAGTTCAACTTTGTCTTTTTGAAAAAATTAAACAGTCTGTTACAGTTCGAAAGAATAATCGAAACTTTGCGCACTTCTCAACTAGTTCGAATTTGGCTAAAATGTGCGAGGCAGACTGAGTGGATCCCAAAATAAAATTATCAGGCTATAAGAAATCGCCAAAACAAGGAGAGTTTGACGAAAATTCCCGAGAGATTGGTCTAAAGTTCATTCTCATGAACTTCAACACGAAACTGACAAATAAACTCGTCGGAGGATCGAAAAATCTATGTATCTATGAGGCCAGCTCAGATTTGGGTAAGGAAAAGAGCATGAAAGGAAGGTGACCGAACCCGACAGTCCTATAACAGTTCAACTTTTCTGGGAGTTTTCGAAAACAGCCTACCCGAAAAATCAAAAAAATTAACTTTATGCACATACAGCACCAGATTATACAAAAAGCAACCTGTTCGACACCAAATGTTATCCGTTCAATCAGTTAAGCTTAGGGCATATATTATGGAAGTTTTTTACAAGATTCAGTTCACATAATTTCAGGGTTGTAGAATGATCATGAGAGACCAGGTCAAATAGACTAGAGTTAAAAGAGAGTGAGTTTACACTCGCCAATAAAATGATCATAACTGAAAGAAACCGAATATGATGGTTGGATCCACAGGAAAAAGAACAGCCAAATAGAGAGAAAGGAGGTTTCTTACGGCTGCCGCTGTGACCCTATCGTTTTTAGCTTCATTTGCACTAATTGCAGCATTGTAGAGGTCGCGTTGTTTCTGCAGGTATTGAATGCCCGGCTTGGAGCGATTGATAACATTGTCCACGTGGTTGCCGGGATGATGACAAGGTGTGTCCCAGTTGCCCACAAAGTTGCCGAATGGATTTCTGCCCGGATGCCTATCCTGTCGCTCGTTCAGGTGTCCACGATCATTGGCGATGAACCTAGAGGGTGCGGTACGGTGCTTCGCATGCTGGCAGAAAAAAAACCAAATGGGGTCACATCTCAATCCAAGGGGAATATCAGCAAAGACATAAAGAGATTCTAGTGGTCATTTTTTGGCTCGGTAACCAAGTGAAGCTAAATCGGGACTCGAACCCTCGCACCTTGGTCACCGAGCACTAAATTAAAAGTCCTACAACTAGGCCGTGGGTTTGGTATCCCGTCGGATGAAAATGGGAATATAAAAAGTTTGAGGGAGGCATTTAACGACCTGACGGAATACTTAGATCAGTATCCATGCTGATGCTGATGTCGAGGCGTGCATGGCCGACAACGATACATAAGTCAGAAATGGCAAATCCAGTCTCACCAACCTTTATCGATACCTCATCTGTCCACTGCCTTAAGACTATGTCAGTTGTCTATATTGGGTGCAATAACTGCCAGTACTACGCAACTCGATTTGGTGTCGATTTTCATGTGAACCAGGCCAAAACAAAACAACATTTTCTGGCTACATCAGATTATTACATGTCAACCGACGAGACTGTGGAGGCAAAAGTATCGAAAATGTGCTTTGACCATGTCAACACCGTCTGAAGTGGAAATTCTAGATAACTAGGACGAGAACTATGACATCAAATACAAATAACGAGAAGGTAGGTAACTGTCAACCAAAACTACAGTAATTAAAAACCGCTTAGAGGTCCGAAAAAGACGCACTTTGAGACAAAGGAAATCGTGTCGTTTTATCAGAACACCCGTAACTCGGCAGCTAGATGAATGGTAGGCACTTTATTTCCCTTAATGATTACCACCTTTCGTTTTAAAGCAATCTGTATAGCGATTTGTCAGTTCTGCAGTAAAGATGTTGAAACAACCTGTTTATAATTACAAATGCGATTCGACTATAAGAATTTGTTGATGGGAGCACTATTGCCTAACAGCCTATATTTTTACCTACAAGGTGTCCATAATGATATACTAACTATCAAAAGACGACCGCGCATATTAATAGGAATTCAGATTCAATCACGCGAAGCAGACATATCCCGAAATTAGTTGGCGGACTTCGCGAAATCAGCACGTGAGTACGATGGCGACCCTAACCCAATATATTAAGCTAAACTATGCAGTCAAATGTTGTCAATAAAAAACTAAAGGAATATCGCAGGTAAGTTATCCATATTTATAAGCATGCTGTAATTTGCCTGCGATATTACTTTAGTTTGCTTATTATTTTTTTATTCGGTAGAATTTGATTGCATATTTGCATATATATGATTTACATGTCATAATATTATAATATTCAAATATTAAACAACATGACAGACTTACATCTGGTAAATCCTTAGTTGGTCCAAACCACTGGAGAGTTCGAGGATTAAAGGCATCTTCATACTAAAACTATTTGCACCTTAGAATAAACAAACCTGTTCGGCACAATAGTTTTTCGACATCCAGTGAGAAGATCCTGGTAGTTTAAATTTTTGCCTTTAATGATCAGCCATCTATCGCTATGGTTACCAAGGTATGCAGTAGATCTTAGTCAGTTAGACCGGGATAGGAACTCATGACTTAGCCAAGTGTCACGAACTCCTGAATACTTCGCTGCCTTCCTACCTGAATTGCTAAGTTTAAGCAGGAAAGTCCTAGGAGGTCAGTCCGCAGCCCCTCAGCCGCTAGAAATAGTCCTACAAGAGCGTAATGTTCGGAGAGGAAAGTTTGAACTGTCTATCAAGAAGCAAGCAAAAGCTGCTGAACATGAAAAGGCGATTGGAGAGGTCTGATAATAAACAAAACCGAAAAAAGCTTCAAGAAGTGGCGATAAGACCAATAAGATACGATGAGGTGAAAATGAAAGCGGTATCTGCTTATTCAAATGTCATACACATGACAGAAAAAAGTGACGGATTTCGAGAGTAATTTGCTTCACCGAGCAGTTAAAAATCCGAAATTGCTCTACAGTTATTTGTGGAAGAGCACAGGTAACAGGAATCCCATTCCTGTCATGAGGAATGATGACGGTTTGGAGATATCGGACAGTACAAATACAGCCGAGCATTTTTCTTATTTTTTCCAATCCGCTTTCACAAGATAAGCAGACTTTCTCCCATCTACTTCCGAGAACATGGGAGATCCCACTATCGAAAATATTGTGCTTCGAGAATGAGCGATTTTAGAAGAACTAAAAAGCTTGAAGGAATGTAAATCTACCTGTCCGAACGAGATCCCAGCAAAGCTACTCTTTGAGCTTGCCCAAATTCTGGCCAAGCCACTATCCTTTCTAGGCCAGGAATCGTTTGATGCTGGAATCTTTCCCACAGAATTGAAGACGACCCACATTACACCCCTTTACAAAGGCGGTAGTCGTGCTCATGCAACGAACTACAGACCCGTCAGTCCGACATCAATCTGATGCAAAGTGATGGAGAAAACCATAAAAAAGGAGTTGATGACTTATATGGAAACCAACAACCTCTTGTCCAATGCAAAATATGGTTTCCGTAGGGGAAGAGCATGTGTAACGAACTTGTTATATACAATGCAAAGTTTGACAAGAGCACTGGACGCAAAAAACGCTGTGCATGCGGCCTATATTATTTCTGTAAGGCGTACGTCAGTGTTCCGCATCAGCGTCTCCTGCACAAGTTGAGAATAATGGGCATCGGTGGCAAACTTCTCAAATGGATCGAAATTTTCCTCGTCGACCGCTCCCAAATTATCTACGTAGAACAACAGCAATCAAGGCGCACATGCATAGAGAGTGGAGTCCCACAAGGCTCGGTGCTCGGACCAACCCTCTTTCTCTTGTTCATCAATGATTGTTTAGATGGGTTGGACTGTGATAGTGCCATGTTGGCGGATGACGTAAAATCTGGAAAGTCATTCAGAATACTGCTGATGAGACCAACTCCGAAGAAAATCTTTGTCGATTGGACGAGTGGTCCCGCAGATGGCTCTTATCCTTCAATTTGACCAAATGTACCATACTGCGCCTCGGAAATCAGACCCCTAGTACGCGGCAATATCATCTGAACGGAATACCACTTCAAGAAGCAGATACGCAGAAGGACCTCGGAGTTTGGGTTGCAGACACCATAAAGCCTTGTACACAATGTTGTAAGGCGGCCAAGGTCGCAACTTCAATGCTATATGCCATCAAGCCGACATTCGCAGTTTTCGATAAAGACCGCCTCTCCAAAGGCTTCGGCAGGTTTGTAGGGCTGCATTTGAATAAGCAATTTAGGCCTGGAACCGTGGACGCATCAGGATTACAATCTGCTCGAAAGGGTACAGAGGCGAGCAGCAAAACTAATAAGAGGTCAAAGTGCACTGCCATACGAGATCCGCTTAACTAACCTTAATCTCTATCCTCTGAGTTATAGGCAGTTGCGCGGAGACTTGATACGAACTTTCCGCATCGTGCGTGGCTTGGACTGCGTCCTTCGGTGCGATGACTTTTTCCAACTCGCCCAACAACTAACCTCCGGGGAGACACCTTCAAGCTAAGTGTGTCCCTGGGTAGATTGAATATGAGAAAATATTTTTTCTCCAACCCTGTCGTGGAACCGTGGAATAACCTGCCCGAGATGATTGTCATGTCTCAATCTGTGGAGACATTTAAGTGTGGGTTAGACAGACATATGCTGCAGCAACAAGCGGACTATGTGATTTTTTAACCATGTGACTAGTGACATATGTGAATCAATGTATGCATTCACCTAATGCTGTAATTTCTTCACATTTTGCTTATTTATCGATTTTTTACGTACAACTAGGGAGTTCAAAGGCGTAAGCCTATTTTTTTCAAATACAATGGCTGACTGGGGATTGGAGAATGGACATGGAAAACACTCTCAATGTTTTAATCCGTCAAAAAACCTTTAAAAACAAAGTTTCTTAAGATTAAGAGGGATGCGTTATAGATATCACGGTGTAGTCCACTCTACCTGATAGTTTTTGACAGCGCCCCTAAAGATACTGTTGAGGACAAAAGGGCTAAAAACTCACGTGAAACAAAACGTTTATTAAATCTTTTCAGTGCAATTACACGATATGTAAAGCCCAGGGAATGGATTTTTCTAACCCTCTAAACTGTATTCCTGCGGCGTTTTTTGGTTCCTGTAGAAAGCTTCATATGCACGACGAGGATTTCGTTCTGGGCTCTGGGATTTAGAGCTCTCACCCTCAAGGTCAGTCGCGATCTGGGTCTGTCGCCACGTAACATTCTCAGGCTCTTATCCTGCCCTCATGAATGATTCACCCCACTTATCTGTATACATTCGCAAACGATGATTTTCGCAGATTTTAACGTCATATCTTAATTTTGACCTCAACGATCTGCCAACTACCGCGGCGGATCCCCCAGTGTTCGACATCTGCTACTAGATTGGTAGCTCAGCAAAATAGTATCCTGGTTGCATCTTCACGAGCTTTAATGATCCCCGCTGCCCTTAATGTCCCTTCCTACCTTGGGATCCGAACGGACCGTGAACGATCGTGTTGGGTTCCTCCTGTCTCGCCATCTTGAGGGTTGTGTCTGCTGTTAACGAAAACATATTCGGATCGCATGTGCAACGAAGAGACCCATCCCGTATATGAAATGAACAGCAGCAGGATGGTAGTTGTTTTGATGGACCTAATGATTGCTGTTTAGGTGATGAACCAGCACTGTTGACCGGAAGACAGCCAGCTCAGGTTTCAAGGATGATATCACTCCACCGTTTTACAAATTCAGCTTATGAAAGTTTTGCCATACTCGCTCCTAATGACCGGCGATATCACAGGCCTTCTCCCACGACAAAAGCCCTTTTCTCTCTTAGGATATCTTCCCGAGGTTTCTCATCGCGCAAAACCAGCACTCAACTGCTGAACGAGCATTGCCTGCTCGAATTTGTCTGCCATCAGCTCTTTATACCTACAGTCCTGGATGGCCAGAGTCAGATTCGTAATAAAGCCACCAAAGCAAGGACTGGATTCCTGACGCATCTGACGGAACCGACAGCGGCCAAGAAAGACGTTGTCTTTTCCTCCCGACGCTGACTCGAACTTTGTGAATGTTGTTTGGGGATCACTAACCTCTAGTAAAATAAGGGCGTTGAAATACCGTCATCCCGACTGTCCAAGATTGGGCCGAAGGAATTTCAATTTAAAGGTAACGTCTAGTGTATTCGTGAGCGACAACATCGGAATAAGTTCAGCATATTTCTCAAATGTCTTTCCCCATTGAAACCACGAGTCGTTTGAGGGTTTCGGAGCGTTTACCGGCCAGAAAGGTACTGGTGTGGGCCGTAACGGATCTATGTTCGTTAATCTGCGTCGCCAGCTTTATGTATACAAAGCAGAAGGCTGAATTATGTCTTCCCGGCCATAATGTTTACTCGTAAGGAGGCAATAGGGGACAACCTGCCGTTTCTTGTCGTGAGAATACAAAGGCTGAGCGATGGTAGTCTCGCGACGAGCGTCCATAGGAAAGGATCTAATTCTGAAATTTTCCTCAATTATGGAAGCAACCACCCCGCGGCTCACAAAAGAAGCTGCGTCCGAACTCTGTTCCACCGGGCATATCGTTATTGCAACAACGACGATCTCCTTAAGAAAGAGCTTGCCTACCTGTATCGGTTGTTTCCATCTAATGGATACCCGACAAGTTTAGTGAAGAACTGCCTCAGACACCAGACACAACCGCAAGGTCCCACCCTCAACAGGGAAATGTTGTCTCGACCATTCTCCTCCCTGCCTTATATGCAAAGAACGTCAGAAGTAATCGCCCGGCAGTTAAATCGCCCTGGTATTCGCATCGCCCACAAACCAACATCCTTACTACGTGCAGCACAATCTCGAATCAAGGATCCCCTCCCCAAAGAGCAACAAACATACGTAATTTATCGCATTCCGCGCGAATATTGCTCTTGCGTGTATGGTGGTCATGCAGGTCGAGGCCTGGGCACCCGTATTAATGAACACAAACTGGGTGTCCGTCGGCGAGACCCCTTGTCCCTCGTCTTTTCTCACGCATTCGAGTGCGACCATCGATTCAATTGGGATGGCACTGAGGCCGTCGCCATGGCTAACACGAGACGGGCGAGAGAAGTTCTCGAGGCTTGGTACTCCAATGTTGGTCGTACCAACCGCCATGTTGACCTGGACACCCATTACGAGGGCCTACGCTCACGACTTACTGCCCCCTGCCCTAATGCCACATCAACGGCCGCTAACCCAGCCACCCGGAGTCCAACTGATCCACCATCCACTCTCTCCTCCAGCACAGGCATCCGTAATTTTTCCGCCTCCCCCTTCGCTCAGAGACCTACCATGACTCTGTGACCATCCCTCTCATAGGCCAATAGTCTGTCTGTCCTGTCGCGCTAACCAGTCCAGTGTGACAAACTAACTTTCTGCCATGTTTTTATTTCGTCTGACGACGGGGTGGTGTCACCAGCCCGAAAATTCACGAATATAAGTCGATCTTTCCGAAGAACCTCTTCCCTTTTTTTATAAAATAATGTTGCTGAAACACAGGCAGTAGTGCATTTTGTGGTGCATAACGTTCTGGAGGATTATACAATGGGAGAAATGTGTTAATTTCTGATGATGTGGCGGTTCGTATCCCTGTACTAGTCAAGCTTCTTCCCAAGTGTGTCTGAGTATAGGGATATGACGACGCTCTCAGGCAGAGCATTTCATGCCTTAGTCATTCTGTCGAGGAAGAAAAACCTCCTTGCGTCCAGTCTTGCTCCAATCACACGGGCTTTTAGAGGATGTCCTCTAAGGCTAGTAATAATGGCCAGTTCGAAGAAGTCACAGGATGTGAGGCAACAATCCTGACTCCGTAGCAAGAAAAACGCTTGAATTAGGTCATCGCATATATGCCTGTGGTTTAGGGGAAAGAGATCAGGATTGGGCAGTCGAGTTTCGTAAGACTGGTAGCTTTGGCCTCTTGGTTGCTCATTGTTGGACTTTTAGATCGTATTGCAGTTTTTGGCAGTCCATGATCTCCAGGCCTAAGTAGCAAAGTCTAGTTGTGGTCGCATGGACACTCCAAAGACCTTGTCAAAGTACACCTCGTCGAACTTCACAAAAGCCCGCTTGATGAGATATAAGCTTGACGTCGTGGATTAAGCTACTTTCGAGCAATGAGATAATGGCTTCAGTGAGATCGTGATCCATGCACCTAGATCCTTATGAGCCCCTACCTCTAGTAGCGGTGTATGACTCAGATAGTACATCCTCCGGGTACGCAGCGATGGTTCTGGCGATTCACAGAAGGTTATATTTAGTAACAGTGAACGGGAGGAACCATTGGTTAAACCATTGCTCGAGTCGGTTTATGTTTGCCTGTAGATTTGCTTTTTCTTCTCTGTTGCGGATGACGTTCGAAAGCCCTGTGTTGTCAGAAAACATGGTGATGTCGTGGTCCAACCCACGGATGCATTAATTAGTATATGCAAGGAAGAAGATAGGGCCAAGAACGCAGCTCTGGAGAACTTTGCTCTCAACCGCCGCCTCCACCGATTGCTGGTCGCCAAGACGGACAGTCTGAGATCAGCCAATCAAGAAGTCTTCGACCCACTTCAAAAGCTTGCCTCTTAGCGCTTTACGGCTGGGCTTGTGCAACAGACATTGTTGTCACACTATCAAAGGCCGTCTTAATGTCTATGTAGGCTAAGTGTGCCACATTTCCTTCATTAATCGTTCGGATCCGCCGTTCTAGACAGAAGAACAGATTGATCAGGCAGGACCTTCCTCTGAGGAAATACGTGCTGCGCGTCAGAGAAGACATGTTGTTGTTCTAAAAACTGCATAAGCTCGCATTTGATAATTCACTCCATAATTTTGCAGCATATGGAGGTGAGGCTTATCGATCGGTAAACATTTGCGAAAGCACGATTGCCGCTTTTAATTATCAGTGAAATCCATGCAGTCTCTCACTCTGGTGGCAATCTGACTGTGTCGAGGAAAGCGGTAAAAGGAAGACATGGAGGTTCTGCAAATTCTACAGCTAATTCCTCGTCTGCACTTAATCTATCAGTGGTTAAACCGGCTTTTCTCTTAAAGACTGACTAAAATAGTTTAGACAGATGCTAGGCCTTTTCGTTCTTTTTGGCAAGTGAGTAAGACATGATATTTCTACTGCCTGTAGGGGATGGCAATGAAAGTTTACTTCTAAGCCTGGGGTAGAATCCAGACTCTAGTTGATATTCGGAGCGTTAAAGTCTTCCATAATCGTGACATCGGGTCGGATCGAAAACATATCTAACTCCTCTATCAGACTACTGCCTGACTGCGGGTCGTTCGTCAGTCGTCGATAGATCGTCAGGATGCCGAGAGCTTGTGACCCTTACGTTCTGATGGTGAGCCAAATTGTCTCAGCGCGAGCTTTCCCGTTATTTCTGACACAAGCAGGCCATCATGTTTGACATCTGTGAACACACCCCTAACCTGGCGTCCAATTCTATCTTTTCTAAACAAGTGATAACCGTGGAGAGACCGACTTCGCGATCGTCTTCCTTCGCGAACAGCCGCGTTCCAGTTGTGGGTAGTGCAATATATGCCTCCCGTACTGTCACATGCGCTCGGCAGGCGAAAGATGGAGGTCATGTACCAACGTTCAGACCACCTTCGTGTTGATTGGTCGCCCTCAGGCCTGTGAAATTCCCTCCCCCCCTCCGCCATATACCCAGTCCTGTCTGCAATACTTCCCACTTGTGTTGTCCCCCGTTCTCAATGCGTCCTGTTTACAATCAGCCTTCTGCTTTGTATACATAAGGCTGGCGACGCAGGTTTATGAACATGTCATCATTACTGCCAACAACGTTACTTTTATGACCGAAAACCCCTCCGAAACCCTCAAACGACTCGTGGTTTCAAAGGAGAAAGACATTCGAGAACTATACTGAACTTATTCCGATGTGGTCGCCCACGCGTACACTAGACGTTATCTCTAAATAGAAATTCCTTCGAACCAATCTTGGAGAGTTGGGAGAACGGTATTTCGATGCCCTTAATTTACAAGAGTCTAGTGTTCCCGAAATAGCCTTTACACAGTTTGAGTCAGCGTCAGGAGGAAAAGACAACGTCTTTCCTGGCCGCTTTCGGTTTTGTCAGGTGGGTCAGGAATCCAGTCAATGCTTTGGTGACTTTATTAGAAATCTGACTCTGATTATCCAGGATTGTAAGTATGAAGGGATGAAGGCAGACAACTTTGGGCAAACAATGCTCGTTCAGCAGTTGATCGTTGGTTTGCGCGATAAGAAACCTCGGGAATGCCTCTTGTCAGAGAAGAGGGATTTTGTCGTGGGAGAGGGTCTGTGATATTGCCAATCATCAGGAACGCGTATGGCAAAACCTTCAGCAGCTGAATCAGTCAAACGCTGGAGTGATATCATCCTTGGAATCTGAACTGGCTGTCTCCCTTTTCACCTAAACAGCAATCATCAGCTCCATCAAAACAACCACCATCCTGCTGTTGTTGTGATCAGCATCATAACCGTTGACCAGACTGTAGACACCAGAAGTCAGTTTGCAGATTTTGCAGGAATATCGGCCATATCGAACAAGCGTGTTTCTCCAAGAGACGGACGGACATTAACATGCATGCTACCTACCCTAATCCAGCTGGGGATGGCGGGACCGTACCCCGATTTTTTTCGACCAACGCGCCACTCCAATCGCCCTACACCATCACGCCTTCCGTTGATCACCATCCCGTGAAGTTTGAAATCGACACTGGCTCAGCTGTTACTCTCATTAATGAGGCCTCTCTTCGGAAATTATTCCTCCCCCCTGGGTATCTAAACTATCCGTATTTATACTGGACAGAACGTAGAGGTTCGAGGGGTCTCTACGGCCAAAGTTGAGCGTGAGGGGGAACTTCATTACATGCTGGTTCATGGAAGCCAGCAACCAAATCTCTTCGGACGGAACTGGGTTAAATGTGCGCCTTCTCCTATGTAAATCGGATTGGTGTTAACCCGGCTTCAAATTGCATCCCGGTAAATCATAAAGAACTGCTTCGTGACGATACTACTACCAACCACCGCAGTAACCCTGTTAAATTCTAATCTCAACCAGGCTTTAGGCTCCGGTTATTCACAGCTCATTCAGTACCCTATGCACTCTCACTGAAGGTCGAAGAAGAACTGGATAGTCTACAGAGTGCGAACATTATCAAGCCCCTGCAATATTCGAAATGGACAGCCCCAATAAGCCCTGTTCTTCAGTCCGATGGTTCTGTGCGTATCTGTGGCGGCTACAGGCTGACGATCAACTCAGCAACTAAACTAAGCCCTTATCCTCTTCCATGCATCGAGGATCTGTAAGCATCCCTCTCGGGTGGTCATCAATTTACAACTTTGGATCTGAAACATGTTTACGACCAAGTCTTCCTAGAAAGCGAAACCCGAGATGCCACCACCATCAATACGCATCTAAGTTTGCTTCGATACAAAAGACTACCGCTTGGATTAAGTTCTCATCTCGGTTTATTTCAATGCTTGATTGATAGCCTCGTGAAGGACATACAATGCGTGACCGACCTCATAAAATGTTGGCCGAAATTCTGAAGTGCGTTTTCGACTAGGAAGAACTAATAAGGTGGCGCTGTAATATTAATTACCACGTAGCATAATCATATAATATTTCGGTCTCGCCAGGATGTCGGCTTTCGAATGCACTTCCTGCTGATCTCCCGTGGAAACAATACTTAGGAAAAGTGACTACTTAAGTAGCATACATTTTTCATATTGATTTTCGATGGTCCTACAAATTCAAATATATTTTATAGAGAACATGCACAAAAATATGCTTTCTTTTACTTGATTGCTAGAAAATCACGTTTTCTTCGTATTTTATATCCGGAAAAGTGTGTATTTAGGTTTTACAAAAGTCGCCCAATTCTCGAATAATTTTGAGCCCTATCAGTTGTTGCATTAGCTTTTAGCGATTTCAGTCTACAAGCTGCATGCGTTCCGGGTAAGGAAAATCATATAGTTCTCCATGCCGTTCGGAAGATATTGTAAGGAGTTCATAAAATTTTGCAATGGGTACGGGCTATGTTGTACACTTCGAGAAGAACATTGGTAAACGGACACGTGCCATGCTGTATATATGGACATCGCACGGTCTTAAAAACCTCATAATTAGAAACTTTTTTAAAACCAAAATATAACCTTCCCTAGGATATAAAATATAAAGGCAGTGTGGTTTTTCTACCAAACAAGTAAAATAAAGCATTTTTGTGCATGTTTTCTATAAAAGATATTTGAATTTATAAGACCGTCCAAAATCAATAGGAAAAATGCATGCTACTTAAGTAATCATTTTAACCAAGTACGATTTCTGCGGGAGGTCAGAAAGAAGTGTATTCGAAAGCCGACATCCTGGCGAGTCTGGACTACTATAGGATAATGCTACGCGGTAATTAATATTTCAACGCCACCTTATTAATCCTTCCTAGTCGAAAACGCATTTCAGAATTTCGGCCAACATTTCATGAGATCGGTCACGCACTGCACCTTACGTTTGCGCATACCTCGACGCTGTATTAATAACCGGCCCATTTGAACATAGTCACCTAGAGGTTCTAAACATTGCGTTAACAGGGTTAGAAGACACAGGTTTCAAACTCAGGAAAGGTAAGTGTACTTTCCTTGCAGACTCGGTGAGTAGGTAAAACTAGGTAGGTGAAACTAGCCTCCATCAACTCGAACGTAAGTTCAAAATCTTGAAGACGACACCGCACCCCAACAATTGCGCTCATTCCTTAGGTTGGTTGCGCACTGTAGTCGCTTTATGAACCAGTCGGCTACAATTCTAAAGCCTCTTTATCGACTGCTTGAGGAGGATCACTGCTGGAACTGATCGGAGGTCGAACAAAGGCAAAGGGACCCCTACCTCCTCATCTGTCCTGGTTCATTATGACACCGAAAAGTCTGTCATACTGAAATGCGACGCGTCTCCGTACGGCCTGGGTTCGGTTCTCATGCACTCAACACTTTCTGGTGCCGAGATGCCGACTGTCCTTGCGGCAAAAACTATTTTCCAGGCGGAAATCAACTATTGGCAGCTAGATAAAGAGGTTTTAGTAATAATGTTGGGCCTACAACGCTTCCACCTGCAGCTTTTTGGCCGACCCTTCGAGATTCACACTGATCGCAAACCCCTCTTAGGTTTGCTGAGTGAAAAACGAGGTGCACAACAGATGTCCCTGCCGAGAATGCAACGATGGGCACTCACTCTGTCTGCTTGCACATACGCAATGAAATATGTTACGGGTAGTGCAAACGTAGTGGCTGACGTCTTGAGTAGGCTTCCCATTGTAGACGATGGCGTTAACGGGGCACCTGTTTTTGAGACCATGAATCTGTTGCAGAACCTAGTCAACCTGTCAACAAATTAGACAGTGGACATCGCGAGACCTTTATTTAAGTCAAGTAAAAAGATCTTTGCAATCTGGCTGGCCGTCCTCTACCTCAGCTGATTTTCAGCCCTTCTACAGCCATCAGAACGAGGTGAATCTACAAGGCGGATGCGTACTATGGTGCAATCGTGTGCTTGTGCCACCATGAGGCCGACGGGCCATCCTCAGAGAGAATTGCATAATGCTCATCCTGGTGCAGTTAGAATGAAAGTTCTCGTCCGCAGCTATGTTTGGTGGCCCGAAATTGACGCAGATATCAAAAATGCTGTAAAAGCCTGGCACGTGTGTCATGTAACACAGAAGAAAAGTCAACTTGGCAAACACGTGCTTTCGGTAACTCTTCATCAGGCCAAAACGGTTACATAGAAGTTAAAATTATGCGAAGTTACAGGGCTTATAAGTGATTCAGGGGCTATTAACACTCATCGTTCCCACGCCACTAGCATGACGAGGCGTGCTATGGAGTGGTCGGCGTGTCGTGGTCATTGGGTCAAGGGAGAGGGGGGACATAGGCTGTGAGTAATGTTTGTACGTCGGGTACGTTGTGCACAGAGGACCTTACCGAAGTCGCCTCTGAAACCTTGGGTCTGACCCCAGTCGCCGTGGAAGAGGGTATTTATCGACTGTTTTGGGCCATTCCAGGGCCAAATGGTCCTCGTGGTGGTTGACGCCCACACTAACTGGACTGAGGCGGTTGCGACCAGGAACCCCTGTTCTTCAATTATTACAATTACGATCCATTTTTCTACTTTTAGAATACCTGAAATGGTCCTTTCAGACAATGACCCGGCCTTCACTAGTACAGACTTTAAGAAACATTTATAAAGGAAAGTGGAACTAGGCAGTTAATCATTGCCCCCACTAGACTGCTTCAGATGGCCTCACAGAGCGCGCAGTTCAGACAATAAAGCACAGAATAGCCAAACAGACGCAAGCGGACTTAACCACGTAGCTGGCGCCCTTTTCGTTCAGCTACCGCATAACATCAAACGACTCAACCGGTGCTTCGCCTTCAGACTTGATGTTCAAGTGGCCAAGCGACGGGATAACTTAGGGTTGAGGGCCAGACTACGGTGGGTGGCATCTTAATGTGACCTTCACGACACTCCCAACTGATGTGAGGTCTGGTCAGCCCTCGCAGTACCCTGGCACATGCCGCTGAGTCGGCTAGTGTGTGGCCCTCACAACTGAAGTGTTTAACTCTACCAGGCACTACGCCTGCGTCCAGCCTCCGTCCTCTTGGCATTGTCTTGCCGTCGGAGCAAGGTGGGCGACGGAGGGGGAACGAGATAGATGCTGCACAAGTCAGCCCCACTGTAACCTAATTAATGCGAAGGTCGTCAGCGATAAGACCGCTTCATGGGACACGCATTCGACTTACCAATTGTCTGGACCGATTTCTCTGACACCTACTTTATGCAAGTTTTCGGGTGTGATCAGCTGCCGAAAGTCAGAAAACCTGCTTATAAACGATAGTGCATGGGGTAGAGAGCCCATATGGCGCAGCCTCGGCCATCCGTTCGCAATCATTCGCGGGGGAGGGTAGCCGGGACTAGCAAAGGATTTTAATTGCTGGGTGGAAGACCTGCGTGGCACCCACGCCATTCTCCCCAACGTCTGTAAGCATGTATTTGGGTGTTACGGAGGGGGGCCTTGAGATTATAAATGCAATTACATGCCGCCAGCATTCAGTTCTGCCGTTTGTAAAGTCTACGGAGACATTTTATAGTCTAACCTTATTCGCCCAGTATGACAGGTGGCAACACTGTAAACTCAAAGAAATGGTTGTAGTGGCCCTACGCCGGGTGCCTGTTGTAACGTACGCACCGGCGACAGCTTTTCTATCGGCCAATCATCTTCAAGGTCGAGTCGGGCGTGTTCCCGCTCAAGACGCATATCCCCCTGCCACTCGGGATGCCCCCCTTCCCCCGGTATACTCTCATCGGACTGCCAACTCTCTCAAAATGCCTTCTCCAGTTATTCTGATCGGAACGCACTATTCTCGCAACCGGCGCGTAACACCTCTTTATATTCGGAAGCGTGGTGGCTAGGGTCTCGCCATGGCTTAGGCCGCCGCGATGCGGCCTCTCTTGGTGCCATGGCACTAAAAGTAGGACAGATTGTGCTGCTCGTGACATCGCAGTTTCTATGTCTCGCGAATCGAACTGGCAATCTGGACGTTGTTAATGACAACTTGACGCGTCTCCGGCACTTCACACGGCTAAAAACCTCTCCCCGGAGGGTATTTTTCCCCAAGCTGGTGTCTGGCTAAAAAAGAAAATAGGGCAGGGGCGTAGTGAGCGCCTTGCTTCCGGACTTTACGACCCAGCAGCTAGCTCTGTTTGTGATTAGACCAGAAATGGTACGAAACTTGGGAAAACCAACCCTCTGCTCCTGAGGACTTACCACGGTGAAAACACATTCACATAAGATGTCCGACTTGAGACCGGTTTGGCGACAGCAGGTTCTCCGTCGCCCGGATGTCCGACTTTAAACCGATTCAAGTGACCTGTACAAATTCGCTGGAGGTGGCACACTCACCGATCGATATATAAGTTATATAAACTGCTTACTGAGGCAGGTTCAGTAGAAAGACTTTTATTGTAAAAACTGTGACGACTGGGCGGTCGCAGTAAAACGCAAACGAACCCAGGGACCCCTGGCCCAAGCTCGTTGTTTCATTCTTTTGCTACACTAGAATTGTCGTTAGGTAGAGGCCCAGTAGTGATTGTCGAATTTGGGCATAATGAAGGACGTCCACAGCATCAGGTTCTACTGCACACCCAGCTTGTTCGGATACAAGGCTGAGATTGGACAGCAGATATGACCAGTCGCGATGACCCATCGCATATGGCATCCGTCCCGATCCTATGTTGGTCCCTTGACCGGCGTGAACCAGACTTCCTATCCAAAGACGTCACATCCTTAATTATCTCGAAAGGCATTTGGAAGGATCAATCACGGACTGATGAGTGCTGTTAAAGACTAGATTATCCGGCCAATGGGTAGAGTTCGGCGGTGCAGTGAAAAGATGACTGAGGACCCCTTGGGTCAGCAGTGGTCCCCTCCACCTCTTCACTCTCAAAATTTGCCCCGGAACGACAAAATCACGACGCACAGAGGCGAGGCTGGGCTCAGTGACTGCACGCCGTAACAGGCAAAGTCGAACTCCACCATTTAGTTGGATTCTCAAAATCACGTAACGCCTCGCCGACCTAATTGCATCGGGCCTTATTCAATACACGACCCGCCCCCCGGAAACGCCCCTCCTGTCGATACGCCTTCCAAACAGACAGACACTACCCCGATCGCCCATCTGCAACAGCCCTCTTTCAACTCAGAGGCAGAAAAACAGACATGTATTCTGTAAGGCATCAGAGAACATTTACAAAGTGCGATTCTTAGCAAGAGTCTCTACAAAGGATCGCAAAAAAGCTGAACGGAATCCATTTTTAACGGGCAGGCAATGTGCGCCGACTGGAGCTGCTAGTGGTCAGAGGGCTACGACTGCAGCGCGAGGAGGCCGTTGTACCGGCTTCCTCGCGCGATCTGGAGCGTCGACGTCGGCCACGGTCTCTGTGACGATCTTCCGCCTCCTGCCGCCGCCGCCACCGACTACGATCATCTTCCTCATCCTCCTCCACCGGACGATCTCCCCCACGCGCTCTGCGTGACTCAAAAGGCGGTCGATCGTCACGTGACCGCGCGTGGGGCGGCGGCGTTAGTCGGTGTCGCCTAGGCGGTGAGCTGACGTCGGGGTTGGGCGACCTGTTTCTCATGGGTGGCTCGCACGGAGGTGACCTGTTTCGTTGTTGTGGCATGGGGGTCTCCTTGTCTTTACGTTGGTGGCGCCGTTGGTCTGACGGTGACCGCTCATGTCTGGACGACGGTAAAGGATGGGCGTCTCGTCGGGGTCTCCGAACTGGTGGAGGACTGGTGACGGGAGACGGTGACCTGAACCTGCGAGTAACGACACTCTCCAGTTGCTGAGTAGGGCCGCTGGGAGACCTGTTGCGCACCGAGGGGTTCACACTGGGATCGGGCGACCGATTGCGCATCTGTTCCACCGTCTGACCGTGAGGACTAACTGTGTGTGGACTGGGCGATCGATTGCGGCGCTGCGACTGTCTCGCCGGCGGCGGCGACCGTCTACTTGGAGGGGAGGACCGGCCACTGCGTTGGTTGGCTGGGGAGGCGGGAAGTGTTTCGCCGTTGCGGCGACGATCTCCTACTCGCTTGGTATCGTCACCAGTCCGCCGGTCTTTTGGAGATCGGTGGCGGCTGTGCTGACGGTGACGGGGAGACGGCGATGCATTCTTCCTCTTCGACACATCTGGTGCAGACTTCTCCGCAGGCGGGGAGGCCGAGGGGGGCGGCTTGTCTCGCTTCTGACGGTGATGACTGTGGTGATGATGTTTTCGAGACGTCTTTTTCGAAGAATGCTCACTAGCTCGTCGGGAACTTTTCTTGCGACGTTTGGAGGAACTGCTCTTCTCTGAATTCGAGCCAGAAGATGAGGATGAAGACGACGAAGAGGAGGAGGAGGAGGAGGTAGACGATGAAGAGGAATCTGAGGACTCGGATTCCGAGTCTGAAGACGAGGACTCCGAACTGCTGCTGCTGCTCCCCTCGTTGTCACTACCACTGGCAAGAACGTCCGCCAATTTCTGTTTCTCCGCGGAGGCCTGTTTCGAGGCTTGAAGGAATTCGCGCAAGTCTAGCGTCAGCCCACCCAGACCGACAGTGGTGAGGAAGTTTATTGCAAAGCGTGTGTCCTTGGGATTGTCTCGGGGCAGCAGGCGCGCAAAAAAGGGCTGTAGGGTCTCGTCACGCAGGCGAGCCTGCAGGGCTGCCAAGCCCATGTAGGAGCACAGTTCCAGGAAGAGGTGCTTCAGGAAGATGCGGCCCGAGGAGGTGGTGTCGCGTTCGTTCAGGGCTACGCATTCCAGCACGCCCCAGGAGATAGAGTCCGTATAGAGCAGGTGGGCGAAGAAAAGGGCTACATTGCGCAGTTTAGCCGTCTCCAGCCGATGAATGACGGCGTACTGTTCGGCGAAGATCTTCTCAAACTGAGGCACATAGCTGCGCGGCGGCTCGCTCGGAGCACTCTCAGATTTCTTCGCTTCCCCGACGATGGCACGAGAACCACTGAGACGAGCGGGTTCTTCCTCCTTCTTCTTCTTGTCCTCCGGGTTGTCAAAGTAGAGAACCACGCGACAGAGGCGTTGTGCAAGCTGACCGTAGCGCGTTTCGTAGGACCGCGTCTGAGCACAGCAGTCGAGTACCATGGAGGCGACCTCATACTCCTCTCCAGGCTTGATTTTGAGCTGGAGCAGGCGATGTGCGGCCTCATCGGCACTGATGCTGCTTTGGAGAAGGAGGTAGATGGTGCGACGCAGGTGCACCAAATTGGTCTCTGTCTGGTCGATTATAGCGCCGGCCTGGTCCGCACCCACAGCAGCACCGTGCTGGCGATCTTCGTCTTCATCGCCCTCCGAACCGCTGCCCGACTCGTCGTCCCCCTCGGAGCCAGAGGCATCCTCGTCGTCGTCATCGTCGTCGCCGAGGAAGGAGGCGCGAATGGCACTGTACTTCTCCTCGTTGGCTTCAAAATCGGGGTCGAAGCGGAAGATGTTGAGATTATCCTCCGGGTCAACGGGATCGAGAAGAGAGATCGTGTGTGTTATTTGGTCGTCCTCGTCAATGAGATCCAGCTCGGGTAGCATGGTTGGGTGATCTTTCCAACCGTCCCGACGAATCTGAAGATGATGAAGCAAAAAAGGCATAAAGGGGCAGTGTATGTGGCAGGAGACGATTAGGTTTTTTTGGGAAAAACCTATATATACACATAAATCAGGGAGGAGACGACAGAGCCTGGGGAGCGGATTGACACAGAACTGTTTTGGACTTGTCTGCTTTTATTCAGCTAACCATAACCACCATGACCGCCAGCCGGGACCGGAAACACAAACATGCGTACAGAAAGTTGGCGCAGTCGGTCCACCATCGGGGTCTACCAGATTGATTATAAGCACTTCGTTGAACCAAAGTTCATCAGTGCCTCACCACCTGTCACTCCTACTAGGGCTTGTACGCCCTCCGGGCAAAGACGGACAGGCAGACTGTCCTTAGTGACTTCGATGCACACGTCGGGACAGGCTACACTGTCTAGACGGAAGTGCTGAGTCTCCACAGAACGACAACAGCCCCTGTCTCTTGCGAACCTGCGTAGAACACCGTCTCCTCCTTCCGCCTGCCGGTGTGAAAGGTGGCGACCTGAATGCACCACCGAACGCAGCGCTGGCAGCTGGTGGACTACTTTCTTGTCCAGGAGGTGCTGGTGACTAAAGTGATCTGCGACGCCGACAGCCGGACGGATCGCCGCTTCGTCATCTCTGAGGCACTGAGTGCAATCTCACAAGAGACTACAAGATAAGCGACCATCAGTTAACTTAAATACTGTTCTCTCGCAGTTGTCTGCTCGCCGCTCCAATGTCAGCAATCAGTTTACCCAGCGACTGGAAGACGTGTAGACTCCGGACGAAAGACACGGTCATGCCAACTGCAAAACGTTATCCACCCCATCGGCCAGGACGTCTATAGTCGCACACGTCGTCAACATTAGGATTGGTTTGAAGACAACGACGCAGACATCGGCAACCTACTTGCCGAAAGGAACAGACAGAACTGACAGCCTATATCGACCGCCGTACTGACGTAAACGATGCGTCCTTCGTCAGATGTCGTCGCCTGCTGCAGCAATGGATGCGGGAAATGCAGGATACCTGGAAGGGGGTCAAAAGGTAAAGGAAGTCCGAGGGCGTACGATCCGCAATGAAACGAAGAACTTCTCCATATCAATCAAGACGGTCTATAGCTCCCACAGCCAAAGGAACTGCGCCGTCTCTTAGCTCCGATGGAGCGACACTCCTCATGGAGAAATGGCAGATGCTGAAGCGCAGGATTGAGCGCTCCAGAACCTTCCTCAGCAGCCCATCCACGACCTTCAGTGACCAGTTTCCTCCAGTGGCAATGACCTGGAACTACCGCCTTCCCTTCCATAAACCATCAGAGCCTTGCAACAGTTCTCCAGTGGAAAGCACCGGGATCTGACGTGATCCCGACCAAAGTCAACAAGCACGACGGCCTCCGGCTGACGGGCAAACTGGGGAGAGTAGCATTAAAGACAAGTTCCTCAGGATCTCAAGGACACGACAATCGGCCCACTCTACAGGCGGAAAGGGAGCCGGCAACTCAGAGGTGATCACAGAGGAATCTCGATGTTCAACATCGCCGGAAAGATCTACACTGGCATCCTTGTCAATCATCTCAACGACAATCTGGAACATGGACTTCTCCCGGAAAGCCGGCGTGGCTTCCGACGACACCTGGGAACCACCGACATGATATTCACCACCCGCTAGCTACGGGAGAGGTGTCAAGAGATGCGGACGGATCTCCAGATTAACCTCGTGAACCTGACGCAAGAATTCGATATGGCGAATAGGGATGGACTCTAGAAATTCCTGCAGAGGTCCTGACGTTCTGAACGATTCACGCACATGGTGCGGCAGCTCCACGATGGGACGGTGGCGCTCGTCACTGACAATGAGAAGCATTCGCAGTGAACAACGGAGTGAAGCAGGGCTGCGTCCTCGCACCTACCCTCTTCAGTCTGATGGACGCCTACCGTGATGAGAGCCGCAGGATCCGCATCGCCTATAGGACCGACGATAAGTTCTCAACGCAGGTCCCAACGCATCCTTTCGTGACTACAATCCACGACCTGCTCTTCGCTGACGACTGTGCGCTCAGCACCGCGACAGAACCAGATATGCAATGAAGCATGGAGCTTTTCTTCTCCGGCTGAGCCGACTTGGGGCTGACAAGTAACACGGAAAAAACGGTGCTCATACATCTGCCGTCACCCGACGCCCATCAGCATCGCTATCAACGGCAGTGAAAGCCAATATCACCCACGGAGTATTAAAATCGACGACGAGATGGCCTGCCGGATCTCCAAGGCCAGCCAGGCCATTGGCCAGCTGCAGGCCTCAGTCTGGAACTGCGATGGACTTCGACTCAACACGAAATCCAAAATGTACAGAGGGATTGTCCTGACAGTGCTACCACACGGGGCGGAGGCATGAACCAGGAGGGGAAGTTCGATCACTTCAGGCGCATCACTGTCACAACCAACCCCACCTTCCAGCCAATCCTGCTCACACTGCCGACAGTTCGATCGTCGATGTCGACAATGTCCACCGTGTGCTCTACAGCAAGGTGAGAGGAGGGAAGATTACTTGCGTGTGAGCTGGTTTATGTGAGTGTATACTTGCACAGCATAGACCGCACTCTCTCCTTTCACACTTGGACCCGATGTCAAGACAGAGTCAAGAAGACCAGAGGCGGGAGAGGGCACAGGTGGATGGCGCGGTCGAGCCCGCACCTTGGCGTTCCACTCCACACCCCTCGTCCACACATCGATGACCAGGTTTTCGACCAACAACGAGTTAGAGCAGATTTCTGGCGCGGCAGAAACCGCCACTTGGCGTGCCATCACATACGGCTCGGATCCCACGGAGTGGGAGTGGGCCACATTAGGAGGCAGCCATTGCAGCCTGACTCTTAGATCACCAGCCGGCCGCTCCACACACGCAAAAACACAACATTGGGCTGACTGCGAGGTCCAAGTTATCCCGTAAGTTGGCAACCTTCCAAGTCACGGCTTTTAGCGCAACGTGACAACTTCAAGCGCGTCAGATTGTTTATTGTGAGGAGGAAAATGCGCTGAGCCGTCGACCTCACTCTCCCTTCCCGTTCCCAGGCCCAAGCCAGTGTCCGCGCAGATCAGTTGACTGGTGCGGCGGATGGGCGCGGTGAACAACAGGCTCTAATGACTGCGCGCACCACACGCGCGACCCGGCCCCCCAAATACAAGCACCAGGATTTGACACAACGGGAGTTGAGCGGTGTGCATCTCACATGCGTGACAGTGCCGTAGGTCACGTTGGGGAGGGGCCGCTTCAGACCACCAGTCCGCCACTCTACACATACACACACACAACTGGGCAGACTGTGTGAACTGGGTTGGGGCGTCATTCAGCAGCCTTCCTGGCCACAGCGTCTGACGCGCCGTGATAGCCTCAGACTTGAGTCACACGTGCAGCAAAGAAGCAGGATGGAGACGGAGCCGAGACGCACTTGTGGGAGGTGGTAATTGGCGGTTTGTGGTGATGCTGCGTGATGCAGGTGGAGGAAGATGTGATGCTGTGGTTTAGTCGGCGGTCGTTTACAGCAGGTTTTCGTGAGTGCGCGTGTGGCCTGACAAGCCCATGCGGTGGGTGAATGCGTGGGTACGGTCGGGGCAGTTGAGGCGGATGTGGCTGGTGAGTGTGTTAATGTTCCGGGCATTGGTTCGTCAGTCTCTGTGCGATGGATTCGCAAGTGACTGATTAGGCCGATGCGTGAGGTGAATGTGCGGGGGAGCAGTGGAGG
>CACRXP010000272.1:765372-778427 GCA_902702965.1 Spirometra erinaceieuropaei | reverse complement strand
AGAAACTGATGTACTCGTGGAGTCCGGTGCATTTACTTCCTTTTCGGCGCAATGGGCTCGAATGCGAGTGAGTCGCTTCGGTCAAGAAACAAAGCATGCCTAGCCAAACACCTCACAGTCAGTGGTCGTGGTGCCAAAAATGCCTGGATTTTTTTTTACGAGACGAGAGAAATCTGCAGCGCCATAGGTCCACGCCTCTTCTTAGGCCTAGCGAGTACATCAGAATGATTGCTATTTGTGTTCTACAGCTGTAGCTCAACCCCAGGCTTGGGGCACCTGAGGCTTGGATCTGTGCTCTATCGGTTATTTGTCCAACGTTCTGGCCACCAGGCCACGGACTCGTCCTGTCAGTTGCAATCGGGTATATGATATCAAACGCGTTACGGGATCTGATCGTCCTGTTGTGTTTTGCAGGCAATCGCACAAACGAGTAGTACAATATGCAGATATGGGAGGAGAGATTGCCGAACTCACTCCCTTATGGGCTCTCTCTCGAGCCCAACCAGCAGCCGCACAGCGGCGCATGATATAGGCAGAATGTTATTACCGACAAAGGCAAGGGAGACTGAAATGGCCATATCTGACTTATCAGCCGAAGTGTGGAACACCCGACGACGGCTAATAAGCCAGAAATGGCCATTCCAGTCTCCCTTGTCTTTGTCGGTAATGCCATTCTGCCTATGTATCATGCGCCGCTGTGCGGCTGCTGGTTGGGCTCGAGAGAGAGCCCATGAGGCACAAGGGAAAGTGTGAGTTGCGTAAGAACGATCGGTGAGCGCCCCCTACTATTGTATATTCCCGATCGAAAACCGACAGGGCAACGGGCTCGTGGCCCGGTGAGTAGAGGCGTTGACTTCTGAACCAACAGGTCGCGAGTTCGAGCCTCGGGTGTTCTACACTTCGGGCTTGGGTATGGCTAGCTGACGACGGCTAATAAGCCAGAAATGGCCATTCCAGTCTCCCTTGTCTTTGTCGGTTATAACATTCTGCCTATATCATGCGCCGCTGTGCGGCTGCTGGTTGGGCTCGCGAGAGCCGATGAGGCAGAAGGGAAAGTGTGAGTTCCGTAAGAACGATCGGTGAGCGCCCCCTACTATTGTATATTCCCAATCGAAAACCGACAGGGCAACAGGCTCGTGGCTCAGTGGTTGGAGGTGTGGACTTCAAACAAACAAGTCGCGAGTTCGAGTCTCGGGTGTTCCACACTTCGGGGTTGGGTATGACTGGCTGAGGACGGCTAATAAGCCAGAAATTGCCATTCCAGCCTCCCTTGCTTTTGTCGGTAATAACATACCTAATTGGTTGCTATTCTTGTCCTACAATGGCTTTACTCCAAACTTACAGCTTTAGGTAACAAGAATTGCGGAGAAGTTTCGCTAAATAAAAAGGACGGCGCGAACATCAAAACGCGCACAAAAACAGGCCACTCACCTGGAACATGACCTCGAGCATGTAGTCGATTCGTTTGTCGCACTGACCTTCGTTGAGGATCCGCCGCAGGTGCTCAAAGATGCCCAGCACACCTTTTGGCACGACACGAGTGAGGAAGGCGCCGCATTCTTTTAGGACAGCCACAGCTACTTCAACACTGTCGTCGGTGGTCTGTTCCAACAGGAGAGTCAACAGCTCAAGAACAATGAGCTCGTGGGCCACCTTTTGGTTGACTAGATGCGCCAGAAAACGAGCTGTGGAGAGGCAACGATCCTTTTGATTGCGTCGAAAGGCCTTCCGGAACTCGTTGATTAGACGTTTCAGCAGCAGTTCACCCACCTTGTAAGAAGACAAGCAGTCTGAAGTATAAATCTAACGGGCTCTAAGTACGCTGCAAGTACCAATCAATACAGGAAGTAGACGATTTTGTAAGTCATATTGGCCCAACTGTGAAGAACTCGGCGCCTCGGTGGGATTCGAACCCACGCAGTAAGGGGAAGGCTTTAGCACAACCCAAAGCTTTAACCACTTGAGCTACGAGGCCTCGCCGGACGACGCGAGTTTAATCCCATTTGGCTGTACTAAAGCCTTCCCTTGACTGCGTGGGTTCGAATCCCACCGAGGCGCCGAGTTTTTCACAGTTTGGTCACTATGAATTATTCAAAATCTGCCAAAATATCTATGGATTTTGTGAGTCATAATGACGGTTCCTAAAGGCTTACTTGCCAATAATGAGAAAAAGATATCGAGGAATTTTAATATAAACGAAATAAAATCACGGGAACACTACAAGAAGGAGAGAGTTGGAACGCTGTTAAGGCTCTTCCTGTCATGCCAGTGAAGACGCGCTGATGTGCAAAATATTCAGTTGTGTTAGTAAGCAGTAAAAGGACACCTTTCGAAGGGGTAAAAATGTCCCGCATAGCCTAAGAACACGAATGCAGAAACTGGTATCTGCAGGGCCAATTCACAAAGAATGGCTACCTGCGAACCCTCAGCAACTTTCGTATCTGCAAGCGTCCAGAGAGGGGCAAACAGGAGGGAGTCATCAATACCCCATAAAATAAAATACTATAGTCAAAAGAGCGCAGAATTAATAGCACGTATCGCCCACCGTTCAGGGGATACCGTGCATAGAAAAGCCATGCGAATGAAACCGACGGGAAACGTGAGAGCTATCCGCGGCTTATCTGATCCAATGTAACAAATGGACCTGTCGTTATGCAGGCCAAAGTGCATGCGATTCGGCCCACGGATACGCAAACACAAACGGGCGGTCTGAAGGAGGTACCAATCGTTCCAAGTAACTACTTAAACCCTACAGGAAAACTACGAATCTGATTTTGTGGGTCGACAAAAAGACAGATCAAGGGCTTCTAGAAGCCTGGATCCCACAATACGTCACAAACCGACATACTGGTCATCCTCTGCGCAGCGTTAGCTGCGCAATAACTGACTTGTGGTGCAACCCCGTTCCTGGCCAAGGATTCGTACAGTGGGAAACAGTAAAAGTTGCATAGTTGTTGCTAAAATATTATCATTTCTGAGATGGGATTCTTATATGTGGTTGGGCTCGCTTCTTCGCAAATGGCGAGTTAACTCGAAATCATATCAACGAATCGGGGAGGGTCATTATGCCAAAGTATCGCTAATCCCAGTTCGGAGCCGCGGCTATGAGAATTAAACGTTACGACTTCAGGATATTGTCCGCTGGTCTGTTTCACCCCATAATGCTTAGTAACGTGGCATGAGTTCCTGCCTTTTTCATCTATGCAGACGCTAGAGCTGCTGAATTGCGCTTGAAAACGCATAGTCAGACAATCTAAAGTGGTTCTGGTGGACCAATTACGTAAACACCCGATGGTGGGATATGCAGCAATGAACTCCTGAGTTTCGTACAAGACTGTGTAATGTTTCTTGGGCGTCTGCAATCGAGGGAAGTTAACTTATGCAACCTATTGACTCACAGGGCCCGGGTTTTCGAGCATGATAACAAAACTGGCGCCTACTAGCACCACTTTCGGGTTTATTAACCACACCCTCGAACGGGGAGCAGTACCGAAATAGTCACGCTGATCCATTCGCCGTGATCGACGAACCCCTGGAGAGTAGTAAGAATTTGAGCATGATTTGGGCCTTGCACTGCGTCGCCCTTTACCCTTGCTCCACGCATCATTTTTCATTGGAGGGACGAAGAGTGACGGGCGTGGGCAGTGGCTGGCCTGTCATAAGCTTCCCATACATGCTAGTTTCTTATTCTTTGTTTTTGGCGGTACCACTTCTATACTATTAATTAAATGCTATAGTGAAACTTCCAGCGTGGCCTCGACATCGAATTCTCATGGCTGGACGGAACGTTTGTATCCCGTCCTGCAACTAGGACGGGTCAGTGAACGACACACGCAAGTGGCAGGTCAGCCACTGCGTCTATGCCCATCTTCAGTCGTTTTGAGCTTCTTCTGCCACTGAATATGGGCGCAGAGTGACGGCAGTGCTGCACACACCCCTGCAAGCCGCACACAGCTCGACATTGGCTCGGTGGAAAAGAAGTCCCCCACCCGTCGCGTTCGACAGACGAACTATCCGGTCGAGAACGCGGACAAAGAAGCCTTCGCTAGGAAAGTTTTGCGAATTAAACAAATAGACGGTCTTCGTCCCTGGTGACAGTCCTTCAGGATTATATAATATAGCCTAAGTTTCGACGTCTGTCAAGTTTTATTCAGCAGATGGTCACGATGAGTGGCCGGACAGGACGTTTGAACCGTGTTGCAGCAAGGGTTTGTGTAGATATCTCTCCGACAGCAAGCACACTCGATTGATGGTAAACTTTTATGGTCTAACTGCGGCTAGTCAGTCGGTATTTGGGTAACGCCCGGAGGAACGAGCTATGAAAACGACCAGTTTCTCTTACTTTACAAGTCGTATTCCTGGGCCGGCATTTTTTCGCTGGTGATCGGTCTCGACTATGTTCAAAGGCTAGGAGGCAAATCATGGTTTTCTAGGATTTGCTAGTGGCGGTTAATGGAACACCGAAGCCCCAGAAGCAGCTACCCGCTAGATGAGAGCAACTTAGGTGTATGTGCGTCTAGTCGATGCAATCACTGAAAGGGGAGCAATTTCAATCCCTCTTTGACAGAAACAGTCTGTTTAAATGCACAAAACGGCATCACACAGACCTGTGGAACAGGCTCAGCGTATAACATCCGCCGGTCTCCTGACACTCGGAAATTACATCAAGACAGCTCTTCGTTGTCGTTGACAGAGAAGACCGTGCTGCTAGAATTCCGGCAGGAGATCTCGGCCAAAACTTACAACAGCGTGTGCTGTGAGTGGTGAAAGGTGGGGCTACTAAAACGTCCGTCTGTGAACGCTTTAGCGCTATTGGTGATGGAGAATCGCTCAAAATCCAAAAGGAACGACGTAAATGAGAGTGCGTTAATGCAGATGGACATAAATGCGCATTTTCCAGTTATAACTAGCCATGATTGTCAGCTCCAGACTCAAGTGGAGGAAACGCCCGGCTCGGGAATGAAATGGGAATAGTGTGGTCTGCCAAACTCGACCAAACGTTGTCTAAAATACAGGTGAGATATCTACACATGGCCATACATCACTGCACGATGGACGAGGTCAATTCGTTGCCCAGCGACGGTTAAAGACGTAGTTTCGCGAGACAAACGTCCACTAGGCACATATTAATGTTAGGCATTCAATGGAAACCATAGACATTCGAAAGTTCGGTCACCGCAGTAAAAAACTTCCGAACAGGCCATATCATTAAAGATTTTGTATGTTGTCTCCAGAAAACACTAACCAAATCTTCAGTCATGTTGGATTATGCAGAGTCGGTCGAATTCTATTGTGCAGAGATCACCGTTTGTTAGAAAATTTGAGACTTCACAAGGATTTTTGAAAGTATTTCTGCGTTAACGATAATGACTTTACGCAAGGACAGTGGACTCAAATCATCTATATTTTGGACAAAGATATTAAGTCGCTTAATATCCTTATTTTTGCAAGTCTATGTGTTAGACAAAATTTTGGGGAGCGCAGCTTTACATGACGAGTAAACGGGGTGACTGGTGTCTCTGGGTAAGAAAACAGCCGAGAAACAAATGTATGGTCTGAAAAAGCACACCCAATTGGTCAATCAACTTTGACAGTGGCCCACTCGTTTATTGAGGCGTGTCCCATTTTAGACATTTGTCTAGCGAATTGCGTATACAGTCAAAAATTTTCCCAGACCAACATAATAAAAGGACAATGTGCATCAAACAGAGTGGAGGACTGACCTGAGGAAACTTCGAATTGACTACAGCCATTAGCGCCGCAAAAACGTGCGTGAAGGTTGGGGAGGCAGTCTGCGACGTAATCAAAGACCGGACAAGCAATCCACGGCCGCGGACGATATTTTCAGATAATAATTGGCGAACTACTGACGCAATATTTGAGACATTGACCTTGTTAATAAGACCATGAATTGATTTCTTCAGAGCCTCCCACGCGATGCGTTGATAGGGTTCCGAAGATTTATCCGTGATCCGCGCTTGCATCTGTCGTAAACGGGCAGGCGGAATGTACGCTCCGCCCGTGCGGCCGAAAATATTAAGATCGGCATCCTGCGCCGTTGGTTTCTCAACCTCCATCTCTGGCCAGGAAGAAAACAAATCTACACACCCAATACGAGAATATGCCTTTTTCTTCAATCAAGTGATCAGTTTAAACAATCATTTAGATGCAAACTATCTGAGGGGCTGGGGTTCTATTCAATCCTTCTGACTAGTTATGTCTCCTTATGTTAAAATATATGCGGACGCTCACACTAAAGTAAACATTAGATGATGCTTAGTAGTGACCTATGGAAGTATGGTTTGAGGTAATTATAATAAAAACAGAGGGAATTAAGTACCGCCGCGGTAAAAAGGCATCAGTGAACAATAAAATGAAAAAAAGGAAAAAATGAGAGGATTGGTTACAACAGTTTGTACGGCATTTAAAATAGAATACGCACAAAGTGCAACAAACTGTCACTACTCGATTTGCAACTATCTCAAACGTACAGAAAAAGAATCGAGATTTAATTTGAATATTAAAAACGGAAGACGGCGTCAGCATTTCCGAAACGTGAGGACAGTCATGACACGTTCAAATTTTCCAAATGGTCTTCTCAAATGAAACAAGGTTCACATCACAGTCCCTGAGAACCGGCCAACTGCGACTGTTGTCTGTACTCTCTATCCATCAAATCTTGTTCTGAGGAAACTAGGGCCAAAAAACAACTGACGTCTTAGGTTCTAGTTGGAGTACCACTCAGTCATCTCAAAAAACTTGCCAGTTAACATAGTAAAACCTTATGCTAGGGTTATTAGGAGGCGTCTGACGTCTTCCGGGGGATTCGTCGCGTACGGAAGAGCTTGCCAAAATTTGCGGCTGGTTCGACTTGACTCCTCGTCTTGTTTGTGCAGGCACTAGTTAGTGAAGTTGGGCGGGTAGCCATTCGCTGTAAGCCACCGTCGGAGATATCGTAATTTAATAACCTTGTAAATTCATCAGTTGTTTAATAAATTTAATTATACCTCAGGCTTGGTTTTTGCACAGATGCCTTGGCCAAAATTTGTATCCGAAATTCGTACCATACAAACTCCGATAAACGCGGAGTTGGCGAGACTAGCAATAGTTCAACATGGTAGAAGAGCAATCCGAGAGCTCCTTCGAGATTGCCACGACTGGATTCACAAGTACCGTCGACGGACTGACCAAGAGAAGACCGGATGTCGTGAGTTTATTAGGCAGTTAAGTACAAATATGCCCCTGTGAAGGATGACTGAACGTGTCCGCGAACAGGGAACAATACTCTACGCAGAAATGACGAAAAAAGTTCAGAAAGCAGCCTAATTCACCATTACCCAAAAAAGACAAACCAGCGTACAACCTGTCGACAAAGGAGCTGATGATGTATCAAACGGAGATGTTAGGACAAAAAACCTCATCGAACTCAGCTGATGCCAAACATGTCAACAAAATTTCCGCGTTGGAATAAACCTTCAGTCAGGCCGAAACTAGCAGGAGATTATGAGCCTTCTTACTGCTCAGAGCACGCGCGGAGCGATTTCAAATGTCAAACGTCCTGCCCTAAGGGAACTTAAAGCCGACAAAGACCTCGCTATCGTGCCTACGGACAAGGAGCGTTCTATGGTTGTTTTGGACAGGACGTACTACCCTCAAAAAGCCCAAGGTTTACAGGAGGACCACTGGTCCTATGCCATTTGCGTAACAAAGCCCGTAAGAAGCAATGACACGCGATGGCGATGCAAAGCTACTGGCATGGAAAACTCGGGTACAGTTTCGTAGGTTGGCCGACGCACGACGAAAACCTAAGACGCGGCCTTGGCCTACTCCTATGGCTTTCAAAAGATGCACAAGGAGGACGTTTCCCTCCAGCCCATAGTATCACTTGAAGGATCTCCAAGTTACGGAATGGAAAAATGGCTGTTTCAAGGTTTCAATTTCTCGACCGCAAATGCAATGCAGTCAGTCAGTTCCGCAACAAAATTCTTGGAGAAACGCAAAGGAGTATGACTCTTGCCAAGTCACGTCATGGCACCCTCGGGTGCCGCGGCCCTTTTTATTTCAACTCCTAGGAACCTGACGGTCGAGACTATCAAATTACTTCTGGATAACAAATACGATGAAAACGGGAATCACCTCGGTCATGCCCAAATCCACCAGCTCCCGAAATTCTGTCTCAAAAAAGTATCTCACTTTTGACGGAACAATCTGGAGCAGGCGAGAGGCCCGCTGATGACTTCACCGATTTCGGGGCTTACAACTGAGGCGGCCCTACGACGGTTAGAATCGCTGGTCTTCCGACATCACAGATGGAAATTCTAGACACAGTATGTGGATGATACATTCATCGTCATCGAGCGGGATCAGGTGTTGGAATTCCAAGGACATATCAACGCCATCTTCCCGAACAGGTAATTTACGATGGAAAAAGAGTAAAATAGCCAGGCGGTCTTTCTTGATGGCCTCTCATGTCGAAAAAAAATTGTAGTGACCCAATACCAAAGTATTACGAAAAGTGACAAATACGAAGCAAGTACCTGGCTATAAGTGCAACCACCCAATTAGACACAAATTCAGCGTGTTAAGGCATACTGCAGTAAAACCGAAGGCAAGGTTAGTAAATTACAATATCTCCGACGGGGGCTTACAGCGAATGGCTACCCGCTCAACTTCATCAATTAGTGCCTGCACAAACAGGACGAGGAGCCAAGTCGAACCAGCCGCAAATTTTGGCAAGCTCTCCTGCACGCGAAGAATCCCTCAGAAGACGTCAGACGCCTCCTAATAACCCTTGGAATCGGAGGTGCACACAAACCGGAGGCAACTATAAGGCGTCAGATCATGAGGCCCAAAAACCCACTGCTACCACAAGGAACATCTGCGATCGTTTACCGGGTCTGATGAAGATGTGGGCAAAGCAACGATGTCGAGGAAACTGGAGGGCTACTCTGAACGCGGATGATCAAACACGCAGCAGCTGTGAGGAGGAATGACGCCAGTACCCAAGCCGCGGCTCATTCGACGGGACCCAGCCACACATTCAAGTTTGGTGAAGACGGAATTCTCACTAGGAGCGGCCAACGCGTGAGCCGCGAATTGCTCTTGTCATGGTTTTCCTGTCCTCAATCAACTAACAAGTGCAACGACATCCCCGATCTATATTGGGTGTTGAGACTTCTCCCTAGCGAGGTAGTTAGCCACGCGAAGAGCATGCGAATGACCACTGTTCCTGGTGTCAGTGTCGGTGAGCCAAAACTACCCAAGGGCCCTCACGGATGTCGAAACCCCGGCAGTTAATAACTTGACCGTTTGTCATAAGCGTGGCAGCTGATAATTTTGGCAGGCGCACAGACGCATAGCAACTGCACACTGCAACACCTGGCCAGTCGGACCGTGATTCACTAGGGAGCTGCCAACCGTGACGGGCATGTAGTAGTTTAGCAACTGCATCCTATAAATACTGGAACACTTGGGCAATCCAAGCCGTATTTGTGTTTGTTGAAGCGCCTAATTTTTATATGTAAAGCCTTCAGTGACCTCTCCGCCCTGGCCACGACAAATAACCTTAATGGACACTCAAAATTGAAGGGGAATTTAGCTCACTATGGTGTTCATCATTATCCATCTTCGTACCCGGTTATTGATACATGGAACAAACTTCCGGAGGGCTTTTTATTGGGGGACACAACAAATACATCTAAACACCAAGCGGACGCATATTTATTCGAAAAGAACTGCGCCACCAGAGGAGGAATCATTGTTACACCAAACCAATGCCTTACTAATACCCACCGTTAACGCAGATATTTATTACTTCAGTTGATATTAGGTTGTCATCTGGCTCTTCGTGTTTAAACAAAGTCTGCGCGTTCGTCACAATACTGATTCGATACTGATTCCATCACCCTTTGCGAACAATTTTCTCCCCAACTATGAGAAGACACCGTCAGCAATTTAGATGGGCGTGAATTACATTTATTGTTATCCACATTGGTCAATTTCACTTCCACATATCCTTACAAATTACTTTTACCAGCACGCAAAATTCTCTCATGGGTTCAAGGCTTTTGAAAACAGACTCTGACTATGAATGGGAGATTCCAACAGGGGGAAAGTGAGCGACTGGTATCAGATCGGTATTATCATTGGCACATAAAAGTTTGGCAAGTACAACGTCAAACTAAATCACTCAAATGACTAAGAGGAGGTAAACCGCATGAATTACTCCGAACGATCAGTGAACTATTCGCTGAACGAAGATTTGCATTTTTTATTTACTGTCAGCATTTCATAGACTAACTTTTGCAAATTTGATGTAGTTGTAAGAGTGAACGATCGTGATGTGCTGAAAGGAGATCCCACTTCGACCAAGGGACTGGGGTGGCCGTTTCTGACTTAATGGTCATCGCCAGCCAGCCTTGCCCAAGCACTGGTTTTTGAGATACCTAAGCTAGCAGCGGATTTCAACCAACAGGACAACGAGCTCGATTCTCATTGATTAAAGCACTAGGCTTACTTATGCTCAATAAGTAAAAGAACTCTGATTCGAGCCTCATGTTTCCCCTAAAGCTCGCGATTGGGTGTGGCTGGCAGGCGACGATCATTATGCCAAACTCTTGTGTTGCTCGTCTAGAAGGCCTCGCTTAAAGCTCCATTTTCGATATTATTCCTTCCCCGCGGCGAGATCAGGGCAAAATCTATAGGCGCACATTCTATCCAGTCACTCAAATGCTTCCGTCAGTCAAACTAAATTGGTAGAACGACGCGAGCTTTACATGGTTAGCCAACACTCGCCAGGTTGCCGAGGCAGAGGTAAGACCGTAGTCATTTTCCGAAGCGCATTGTGAGCATTTGATTGGAACTAGTTAGCATTAGATATTATACTAATAAAAACTTTACTTTTAGGCGTGCGAGGGGTACTGGTCGTGACCATTTAACGTTAATTAAAATGACAAAAGATAGACAAGGATATTAGGTGAAAAGCCTTTCAAAGCAGCCTAATGTGATAATGAATTCAGAAATCATGCTATGTAAGATAGGAAGGTTTTTGACGACAGCCGGCGGCTTGTATCCTTGAAAGTGGTGAATGGAACTTTGGGTGAAGCAGGGAAAAAACTCCCGGATAGAGAATGCGGGGACAGTTCCGGGAACCAGTGTCTCAAATAAAGTGCACAGAAGAAATAACTATTTCATGAAGGTGTATTGAGGAACAAGGCTGATTTGTTTCGAGGGTAGGGTGCAATTGTAATGGCACGTCTAGATGGACGAAGGAATCGTCACTACTGTGCGCCCGGGGAACTTTAAGTTGCCGTAGACCTACAGTTCGGCCGACAGCGGGGGATAGGGACACGGTATCTCGATTACCAGGGCGGAATTCTACTAGGAGTCGGCGGCGAGCGAAACGAATGCGGCCTAGGAAGCATGCCTCCCATATGATCCCGACTATTTGTCTGAGATGTGGGTTAGGGAGGACATTGTACTTGGTGAAGGACACTATATATGAACTAAAAATCATCGACATCTCTGATTCGAGATCGTAAAAAGCGGGACCAAACGCAGAAGGGGAGATGCGAGCCAATAAGGCAATTTGACGACGACGTCCTCATTGTCCAGTAGTCTTTTACAAACTCATGAAAAAGGCTGCTCTCGAAGGATGAAGGAAATAAAAGGCTAATCAAGACAGTGTTATGACAGAGACGCAGTCTTCTCTTAAAGTGCGTAGGCTACTTGATGATCTAATATCGAATGAAAAGATATTTCAAAGAAAGATATGCCTGTAAGCAAAGAAGAGAAGGCGTATGTAGTTTAAGGGTGTGGGTGGAGTTATAACCAAGGAAAAATGTGAATGTTTTACGGACGACTAACATGGGTAAAGGCCGAATTCATAGGACGATTTGAGCCATTATTAACGAAGAAAGGAGGCAAAAGCCGACTTCTAATCTCAGTAATTCTGTCGGCACACGACAAGAGATCTAAATTATTGATGTAGCTTAAAAGTAAATCCTAAATGATGGAACGTTCGGTCACAGGGGTGCCTTGAAAAATCACTGGTTAGGGTGGCCTTTCAGGGCCAAAACACGTGTAGTGATATTTAGAGGAAAGGATCCCAGTAGCCATGTTGAGCTCCACGAATGAAGAGAGAGAGAGTAATACTTTATTTTGAAAATAACTTTCAAAACTTTCAGCAAAAACGGTTCTCCAGTACACAGTGATTACCATAGAGATTAACAGGTATTGGACAGGTAGACATAATTATAAATGAAGAAAAAAGGACTTTAAGGTGCAAGATCGAGTTTTAGTTTTTGTTTATCAACATCTTTGCAGGTGAGATACCGGGCTAGAAATGGCAGTATGCAATTCCGATAGGCCGAAGTGCGGCAAGGGATGTGGCGGAAGCATCGACGCATGGGGCGTAAGGATTTCGCAGCCATTAACTCATTATGAAGGGGATGGACGGTGTCATTCAGAATTCGGTCAGCGAATTGCTCCACCGAGTTGAAGTGTCGCTGCATGATGATATCAACTAAAATATGATAGGAAACCCCAGCAGCAGAGGCGAGCATTCGAATGACACGCTTAAAAATAATTAGATCTTTTTTAAGTAAAGCTGGAAAAATAACTGGAGAACAATAAAGAATGAGTGGAAGAATACAGCCATTTATGAATCGCCAGATTAAGGACTGGGGTGTGTGATATGAACGTAGACGACGGATGTAATAAAAAAGTTTTTGAATTTTTGTTAAAAGGGTTTCCATATGAAGAGAGAAAGAGAGATTTGAGGATAAAGTAACACCTAGGTACCGGAAAGAAGATACCTCATTGGGAAGAATATCCAAAGGTTCCGGAATGGGCGAGGGTCGCAATCGAAACACACACTGTACTGATTTCTGATTGTTGAGTAGGAGTCCATTATTCGAAGACCATGCGGAGACGTGATCTAAGCCATCCTTTCAAGACTGCAAATGAGTCAGGTTTTTGAGTGGGTGACCTACGACCATGTCATCGGCATACTTAACATACAGGCAAGCGTTTGGCGATCTCAAATCATCAGTGTG
>CACRXP010000272.1:727637-745824 GCA_902702965.1 Spirometra erinaceieuropaei | reverse complement strand
AGCGTCTGCTACAGCCTAACGGCGTGTCTATGCTTGTCTGTGGTAAGTACTCACATGTACAGACTGCTAAATTGACTCCTGGAGATCATAAACCCCTACATTTATTTCAGTGTCTTCACTGTGAGGAATCCATCCTTGCTTACTTATGGTCTGTGTGGCCTCTTGACAGTCATTTGTACCAGCCTCCTCCCGCGGCATCTGGAAGGGAGACTTTTCGAGCATGCACAAGCAAGTCTCAGCAATACCGTGGACAATCACACAGCAGGGAATAGTTAACGACCACTGGAGCACATTCAGCTCGTTAGTTAAAAGAGTCATTGATCCAAACCGTCCACTCAGACGGAAGAAACATACAACCGTCGGCCGTGCATAAACTAGGAACTATAAATCACCTTTAAGAGACGAAATGAGATTTGGATATGATTTCTACTAACAGAGAATTCCGGACACTTGCAGGAATACAAACGACAGAGGGATGTGTAAACGTGAGACTAATAGACTTCGAAGGAACTATTAACTACGCATACTGCAGGGATGTATGGAACATCCTAAGATCCTACACAGTTGCATAAATAGTGACAAAAGAAATCGTGACCTGATTTCGGCACTGAGGTCCCGAAACAGGGTAATAAAAACGGATGACCAAATGAAGGCATCAATCTTCTGCAGCTCCTTTCAGTCGGTATGCCCTCATGAAACTAATCCTTCTCCTCTCCCCTACCCAGAATAACAACAAAATCCTGTATCGTTGGCATTAAAAGATAATCATTACTTCTCGTCGACATCGAGAAGGACAGAACTAGGTCGATGAAAGCCTGCCAAATCACCTGGTCCAGATAGAATTCATCCACTTGCTGTCCGAGGAATGGCAGACGTGATGTGCGAGCCAGTGTCCGTGAGATTCCAAAAGTCCATGGAAGAAGGTGAACTGCCAGAGGAATGGAAAACTGCCTTTTTTCCCTAATCCACAAAGGAGGGTCAAGGCTGGAGTCTAAAAATCACTGTCCTACTAGTTGAAGCTGCATTTTGTGCAAGCTCATGGAACGGCTTATAAAGGTACGTTTAATGACGTATCTGGAGTAGAGGCAGCTGATATGTGCTGCTCAGCACGAATCTCGTCGTGATTACCCACCCCTTACGAGAAGCCTTTGCTTAGAGGAAAAGCCACAGACCAAGGCCGTCCACCTGAAGTCATCTTCTTCGACTTCAAAAAAGAAGTTTGATGGCATGCCTCATGGACGACTCCTACAGAAGATCTGACAGTGTGGAGTCCAGGACAACATTTTAAAGTGGCCCAAAAGTTTTCCGCGATTTATGCTGCTAATAATAACTGTTGGTACCACTGCATCCGAATGGGTACCAGTAGAAAGCGGTAGTTTACAGGGTTCGGTCTTGGGATTTCTCCTATTCCTCATTTATGTCAACAACTGTACCACAGATCTTGACTGGAATGCCATCATGTTTGCAGTTGATATAAAAACCTTAAAACAATCTGTTGTGCGGACGATGGGCAGGAATTGCAAGAGGACATTGATAATCTGGCTGCATGGTCCATCAATGGGTTCCAATATTTATTTTATTCAAATGTGCAGTATTGCGCTTCGAATCGGTTTAGAGACGTTACCCAAAACATCAGTACACCTCAAATTGGGTTGCATTAAATGATGCGGTTACGCGCAGAGTCCTAGTTTTCTGGGAATTTTATATTTGTTGCCCTTCGAGCACGGCGAATTAGCCATCGAGAAGGCAACCATCAGCACTCACTGGATTAGGCATGAGTTCATATTCTTTTCCATGGATCTCTTCGTGCATATGTTTGTTGTGTTCGTCAGATCTCATTTGGAATACAGAATGCCAGCATGGATTTCCTGGATGAAGAAGGTCAGTGATGACACCGAGCAGGTACATCGACGAGCGATAAAACTGATGGACGGTCTTAGGGCTCTGTCATATCCGGATAAACTGGTCTAGCTCAATTTTTTATATCTTTTCCCATAGGTAAATGAGGTGCAACCTGATGTCTTCTTTCCGTATTATCCTGGCCAAATTTGTTTTTTAAGACCTGCAGAATTTTCGGGTTTACGAATATGAGTCACCTGAGTGGTCACCCGTGCAAGTTCAAATGCGAACCTCAACGCCTAGACCAGCGGGGGTTTTCTTTCATTCAGCGAATGGTTTGACCTTGGAACTCACTCCTAAGTGTAATAGTGACATCTGATACCATGGTGGCATCCAAAAGGCAGTTGAATCGTTTGATTTTTCATAAACGACGATTCACTACAGGACTATCTACGGCTAGCCGTGAACTTTATTTCCTACTTTCATTTCTCATGTAAAGCATCCCTACGCATTTGGCACAAATTGTTCCCTTAACTACACAAATGACTATATTTTGTGCTGACTGTACAAATGTGCATTTGCACCTTCAACTGCATATGGAAAAGTCCATCTAGGGCTCGGCCCGTAACCTCTAACAGGCTGCGCGTACTCGAGTTGCTGTCCCACGTTGTTGCATTTTTTGCAAATAGATGTGTTACTGACAGCATTTTAGCAGCATATTTACTGGAACATTAATATGTACCGTTCTCAATAGGGTCATCAAGGGCAGTGCCTATTATCCTAAGTTATTTACTTAATCCCACATGGTGTTTGTCCATGTTTGGTATCCAGTTAATATCCTCATCCTATCTAAATTTCGGGTGTTGTATGTTTACAGACGCGCAACAAAGGTCGGCTTTATATCGATTTAGGTCCTGCCACCTCATTTTTTTACTTTAAACATACCAATATGCCAAACTGTAACTACGGAAATTTCATTGGGGCCAGGGAAAACGATTGGCGAATACTCTAGTCACGAAAAATTATAAAATATAGACATGGTTCCGTTCAGTTTACTTGGGGGAAGTGTAGGTATGCACATTCGTACTTCTCATTTCTTTGATAGTAGGGAAAATTCGATTCTTAGGCGACATGTCAAAGAAAAAGAGGCGTTCGCCGGTATAAATTTGTTGGATTTGTGACGCTTCGAGTAGTGACCTCGCCTAACCATCTTCGGGGACTGGAAAGTTGTGTGCACAGCTCCCATTACATGGCTGACTTTGATTAGTGTGTTGTCGGCCAATAACGATTCTAAGGCTGCATCAGACGCGTATTTCACTGCGGCTTGTGTTGCACCTGCCCTCGTTGAACTCGAAGATAGCCGGCGTCACAGATTTTTTGGGCCGCGAATATCTCCTGGCCAGAGGTTTCGTAAACCTAGATAAGTGGCAGGAAAATTAATTTAGCGGGTGGGTGGACAGCCAATGAACACTCACGCTTCTTGCGCCTGCCTTGGTATGTCAAAAGTAATGCACGTATATCAGAAATATGAAACGAGGGATAGTAAACATTCATAATGTACATATCAAGACTCTACAATAGATGAACTATCTCAAGTGTTTGCAGCACTGTCGGGTATAGATACAGACACCAGTCAGTACATTGTACAGTAGTCAGTACTACAATCATAATTGTTTGCGAACGCTGGTAGGTCAGTATGCATTCGTATTGAGGTAGGGGCAGTAAGCAAATTTTAAGAGTAAGCGCTTGTGAAATATGTAGAATGTAAGTTCCCACGTGTGTTCTTCGTTTACCACGCTACTACCTCTCCGGCAGTAATATAGCTACCTGTCTAATAACAACACTAGACCTTCTGTTTCACCGTTGGTATGTTTGGCATTAAAAACGAACCCCTTCATCCAAAATTGCCCTACAGTCATCGATAATTTGCACCGTTTCATTTACATCCCATTGTTCTTTTCTGAAAATTACTCCTTTTTGTTCCCAAGTGTCTTATTATTTGTCCGAGGTTTTCATCTTATTCTCACGTGATTCGACACTATTTTGCCGACTGTACGCTTGGAGACGATAGGTCATAAGCGCAGTGTTTAAATTTCTATAATCATATCAAATTATGGCATCGGGTTGCCGTCCAAATTGGCCCGTTGACTGTGTTTTTGCATACGGACGGGCACAGAGTAAGCCAACCCAAGTAATCTGACCTAGACAGGCTCAATGTGGTTAGGACAACAGTCCTCTAATGGAAACTATTCGAACGGACTACTAGCTGGTGGTCGGACGATTTATACACGGAGTATTCTTCTAAAACTGATAAATCATAAAACATAGAGTGTCAAGACGACTCGGTCGGATGGCATTATGGCGCTTGATACTATACTGATCCTTTATGGACGTAGCATAACGACATCCGCAGGTTGAGAATTCCGAGGTTAAACCACTCAGTTAAGTGAAGAAGAAATTCTGGTTGACCAGCTTGGCTCCAACCACAGACTTGTAATAGAAATCGGTGATATATTGAGTGTCAGTTCAAAGGCCTTTTCAAATGTCAATGCATGCAGCAAACCCAAAAGCTATCGAGGACTAATAAGCCCTCCAAATATATGACTTCGGATGCCGTTTGGAGCTCGTTGATTTTGGCATTTTGGGTATGCTAATGTCAAAGGGACCGTGCGAGCAGTCTAGAGTGGTGCAGTATTTTTTAAAATAATAATCCAAACTTCTTCCGCAATTTATTGCAGTGCCCAGCGGAAGGCCTTTTCGATCTCATCCTACTAATGGTGTCTGGATCGAATGCTTCATCCCCCACTGTCCCCCACTTTCCTAAAAACGGGTTTTAAAATTTACTAAAACGACTTAGGGGTCCATCCATAGACTCTTTGTCGGTTCAATTAAGATTCACAGAAACATTGAAATTGGTTTCAAAATAAGGTTTGCACAAGTTAGGCGAAGAAGTTTTTAACTGTTAGCAATGTGAATTCTTCCAGATCTGTTGCTCGGATCTTCCGTCATAGATCGTCTGCTAAGCCCAACCAAGCCATTTCTCCTTTGCTCGATTGCAACTAGACTTTATTTACAGAAGAATCGGACAAAACTGAATTATCAAATTTACACTTTGCCAACCATTTACCTTCGAAACTGACCAAATTATACCGTCATCCGATGCCCATCCGTCATCCATGACCATTAATTCGGCCTCTGCAAGTATTAAGAAGTACATTAGTCAGCTTAGTAACTCACATTTGATTGGAACAGAAGGTACCCAAAACTTTCTAATTAAGTAGCTTTAGGGTTCCGCTGATCTGTTGAGAAAATTACTCCCATTCTTTCCCGAGCCTGGCTTCTTTCCTGATTTTTGGAAAACGTTTATCATTATTCTAGTATTCAAGTCTGGCTCTCGTTCTAATGCTCCGACTTTTCGGGGTGATTACAAAATAAAAAATACACTCACTCCGTCACTCTGGCTGGGCTGTTTGAAAAAATCACTGCTATCATACTTACTAATTTTTGCGTAGCCGACCGACATCCTAGCTCTTCACAACATGGATTTTTGCCCGGTCGCTCTTTCGAAACGTACCATTCGTCTTTACTGAACCAACCTGCTTATTTTCGCTGTGATCATCTATCCGTAGTCGTTATCTATTTTGATCTTAGTAAAACCTTTGATATGGTACCAAATCGATGACTCTTGGTTGAAGTGAAGCTTCTAGGACTTCGCAGTCCTCTTATTGACTTGAATAAGTCATACCTGTTTAATCGGAAAGAAGGTCTTGGTGGGATCCTAATTTCCCATTGAGACCATATTGTAGGTGGTGGCCCTCAAGGTACCGTTTTATGTTTTCTATCGTTTTTGCTTTATAGGCATGGAATTTTGTCGGTAGTTAAATGCTCTCAGTCTATTGTTTATACCGATGTCTCAAATGCGTATATTTTTTCTTTTAATATGTGATCCAAAATTGTTTGAAACGAATCCATGCTGGTCTCTTTACTTCTTACTGAACGAGTTGCATTAGATTCCCTTAAGTACTCCTCCGTCAATTTTTCTGATCCTCTACAATTTGCATACAAGGCAAAGCGTAGCACCTTGGATGCTGTTGCTTTAGTTGTTCATTCAGCTTTGAGAGACTTAGACAAGGGATGCCGTGCATATGCATTTGCTTTTCTCGACTACTCATCCGTCTTCAACACTATTCCGCGCCAACTCCTCCTGACCAAAGCAGCTGCGTGCGACACTCCGAGGTGGATTGTCTCTTGGCTTAGAGATTATTTTTCCTCCCGCACTCAGTTTGTCCAGTCGGGAAAGAGAAAATCTTCTATTCTTCCAAATAATTGTGGAGTTCTACAAGGTTCCATCTTATCCCCTCATCTTTTCTCCCTACACACTGATGATTTGAGATCGCCAAACGCTTGCCTGTATGTTAAGTATGCCGATGACATGGTCGTAGGCCACCCACTCAAAAACCTGACTCATTTGCAGTCTTTAAAGGATGGCTTAGATCACGTCTCCGCATGGTCGTCGAATAATGGACTCCTACTCAACAATCAGAAATCAGTACAGTGTGTGTTTCGATTGCGACCCTCTCCCATTCCTGAACCTTTGGATATTCTTCCCAATGATGTATCTTCTTTCCGGTACCTAGGTGTTACTTTATCCTCAAATCTCTCTTTTTCTCTTCATATGGAAACCCTTTTAACAAAAATTCAAAAACTTTTTTTATTACATTCGTCGTCTACGTTCATATCACACGCCCCAGTCCTTAATCTGGCGATTCATAGATGGCTGTATTCTTCCACTCATTTTTTTTTGTTCTCCAGTTATTTTTCCAGCTTTACTTAAAAAAGATCTAATTATTTTTAAACGTGGCATTCGAATGCTCGCCTCTGCTGCTGGGGTTTCCTATCATATTTTAGTTGATATCATCATGCAGCGACACTTCAACTCGGTGGAGCAATTCGCTGACCGAATTCTGAATGACAACGTCCATCCCCTTCATAATGAGTTAATGGCTGCGAAATCCTTACGCCTCATGCGTCGATGCTTCCGCCACATCCCTTGCCGCACTTCGGCCTATTGGAATTCCATACTGCCATTTCTAGCCCGGTATCTCACCTGCAAAGATGTAGATAAACAAAAACTAAAACTCGATCTTGCACCTTAAAGTCCTTTTTTCTTCATTTATAATTATGTCCACCTGTCCAATACCTGTTAATCTCTATGGTAATCACTGTGTACTGGAGAACCGTTTTTGCTGAAAGTTTTGAAAGTTATTTTCAAAATAAAGTATTACTCTCTCTCTCTTCATTCGTGGAGCTCAACATGGTTACTGGGATCCTTTCCTCCAAATATCGCTACATGTGTTTTGGCCCTGAAAGGCCACCCTAACCAGTAATTTTTCAAGGCACCCCTGTGACCGAACGTTCCATCATTTAGGATTTACTTTTAAGCTACATCAATAATTTAGATCTCTTGTCGTGTGCCGACAGAATTACTGAGATTAGAAGTCGGCTTCTGCCTCCTTTCTTCGTTAATAATGGCTCAAATCGTCCTATGAATTCGGCCTTTACCCATGTTAGTCGTCCGTAAAACATTCACATTTTTTCTTGGTTATAACTCCACCCACACCCTTAAACTACATACGCCTTCTCTTCTTTGCTTACAGGCATATCTTTCTTTGAAATATCTTTCCATTCGATATTAGATCATCAAGTAGCCTACGCACTTTAAGAGAAGACTGCGTCTCTGTCATAACACTGTCTTGATTAGCCTTTTATTTCCTTCATCCTTCGAGAGCAGCCTTTTTCATGAGTTCGTAAAAGACTACTGGACAATGAGGACGTCGTCGTCAAATTGCCTTATTGGCTCGCATCTCCCCTTCTGCGTTTGGTCCCGCTTTTTACGATCTCGAATCAGAGATGTCGATTATTTTTAGTTCATATATAGTGTCCTTCACCAAGTACAATGTCCTCCCTAACCCACATCTCAGACAAATAGTCGGGATCATATGGAAGGCATGCTTCCTAGGCCGCATTCGTTTCGCTCGCCGCCGACTCTTAGTAGAATTCCGCTCTGGTAATCGAGATACCGTGTCCTATCCCCCGCTGTCGGCCGAACTGTAGGTCTACGGCAACTTAAAGTTCCCCGGGCGCACAGTAGTGACGATTCCTTCGTCCATGTAGACGTGCAATTACAATTGCACCCTACCCTCGAAACAAATCAGCCTTATTCCTCAATACACCTTCATGAAATAATTATTTCTTCTGTGCACTTTATTTGAGACACTGGTTCCCGCAACTGTCCCCGCATTCTCAATCCGGGAGTTCTTTCCCTGCTTCACCCAAAGCTCCAGTCATCACTTTCAAGGATACAAGCCGCCGGCTGTCGTCAAAAACCTTCCTATCTTACATAGCATGATTTCTGAATTCATTCTCACATTAGGCTGCTTTGAAAGGCTTTTCACCTAATATCCTTGTCTATCTTTTGTCATTTTAATTAATTTTAAATGGTCACGACCAGTACCCCTCGCACGCCTAAAAGTAAAGTTTTTATTATTATAAATTATAAATTTTAATTTAATGCCAGTTTACAGGCATTGTCAAGGGAAGCGATTAAACACAAATCCGACCAGCAGTGAAAAAAAACTCCTGAGCTTAAGGCATAAAAATATAGTTGATGGTGGTTTTTGTGGTTTGGAGGGCTCAGGAGAAAAAAACCGTCGGCGGTGGTAGAATATCGACCGTCAAGAAGGGGGGAGGTTGCACGGTATCGGAGATTATCGGACGTCCAATTCCTTTTATGAAGTTGGGGATAGTCAAAGTAGAGGCGTTGAGGAACAGCTGGTGAGACCGGCCATAGTGTTCAGAGACCACAAACGCCATCGGTACGGTACAGTCGATCAGTAGATTCAGCACCCAAAATTTGTGGGAGCTTTTCTGAATGCAAAAATCGAGTAATAGTTCTCTTAAATAAAGGATAATTTTGCAGAGTTTTCACACTCATGGGTAGTTTATTCCAAATAGCAATTGCATTTACAGAAAAGAACCGACGATATTTAACAGTACGTGCCAGAGGCAGAAATAAGAAGACCTCACGGTGACTGTTACGTCGTGGGTGGATATGATGTCTTAAAGAGGTGAGCGGGTTAAATGTGTGATTATATAAGAGTTTAAATAGCAAAAATAGTCCCTTTTCTAATCTACGGAACCATAAAGGATCGAGGCCTGTAAGCCGGCAACGTTCTTGGTAAAACAAATGTCGGTGTTCCGGGGTTAAAATTCCCTTGGTAAAAAAGTGTTGAACGGATTCTATTTTCTTCCGCTCAGTAGCACGCATGAGGCTAAATGAAAACGAACAGTATTCCAGACCAGGTCTAACGTACATGTTGAAAAGGCGCATTCTAATGTCCCTAGTTTTAAAATTTCGGAGGATAAACCCGGTCGTTCTGCGTGCTTTGGAGACTATCAAGGCACAGTGCTCCGAGAGATTAAGACTCTTGGAGTATGATACGCCCAAATCCTTTATAACCCCTGGCACATTTATGGCGTGACCTTCAATACTTAGTTGAGGTTGGCGGTCGTCGCCAACCACCATGACTGAGCACTTATGCCAAGAAAGAGAAAGGCGCCATGTGCGGCACCATTGGGCAAAAGCCTGTAGGTCGCTCTTTAGGAGCTCAAGCACGATGTCACGATCTGCCGGCTTATATCGATATGCAACTTTAAGATCATCGGCATACATGAAAGGCTTACCATTCTGAAATAAATCGGGTACATCATTAACGAAAAGGCAAAATAAAAGTGGGCCGAGTACACTACCCTGAATGACTCCACTCCTCACACATGTGGGGTTGGAGATAGTATTGGAAATCTTAACTCTTTGTGTACGAGTGCCCAGGTAAGAGGATATAAAAATCAAAAGTTTGCCCCCTATTCCGAAAGATTACAATTTCAAGAGGAGAAGAGCATGGTCAACACGGTCAAAAGCCTTAGTGAAATCGAAATATACTGTGTAAAGAGCAAAACCATGGTCCCTAGATTGGAGAACATAGTCAAAGAAGGAGAGTTGACAGGTGTCACAAGATCGAGCTTTGAGGAATCCATGCTGAGCAACACTCAGTAAGTTGTTCGCTGTTAAGTGACACATCATCTTATCCTTGATCAATGTCTCTAAGATCTTCGAAAATGCAGGGAGGGTGTTTATTGGCCGAAAGTCAGCAAATGATGTAGATTTGCCGTGCTTAGGAATGGGCAAAATGTGTGATTCCTTCCACAAGGTAGGATAAGTTTCACTTTCAAGAGCAAGATTAAATATCTTGCATAAGAGGGATGGGAAGATCGTCGGCTTTTAAAATGCTTACTGGGACACCATCAGGGCCTGGACTATAAGATTGACGAAAACGCCGAATCGCAACAGTCACATCCCACAGAGTGAAAGTTATAGTTTCTAGAACTGCCCCAGTCAATGACTGGATGGTCGGAAGCGGAGTGGTCGAGTCTTCAATAAACGTTTTGGACAGGAAATCATTGAAGCTATCCGCGGTTAACTGGGCATCAACTATGGGATTTCCGAGATCGTCTCGAAGGATGGGATACTGCGTCTTTCCCTGAGTTCGTATTTTTCTAGAGAAAAGTTTCGGGACACTTAACGAATGGTTTTCGGTAAGGTGGACCTCTTCGGCTAGCTGTTTTTTTTTCAAACAATCTCTTAGCTCGATCAAAAATATCACAAATAAAGGGCAGAACAGAAACATCGTTCTGCAGATGGAAACGACGATAAAGCCTGCGCAATCTGCGACGAAAGGGTAAAGGTAGGAAAATCTCATCCCCAACATTAATAATTTTCTTACGGGGGACAAAACGAGAAATAAGCGGACCCAAAATTTCGTACAGTTTTGCAGTGCAAACATTTACATCCGAACTAAGGAAGAACTCAGTCCAGTCGTAGGAATTAAGGTGTGTTAATAATTCGGTTGAGCGAGTTGATTGGAAATCGCGGAGAAAGTTATACTTTTGGGACGACATTTCGTCAGCCTCGAATTCCAACGTTGAAACAACTATGTCATGGTCTGAGCCCCCGAGTGGGCCTAGGGATGACACTGACGATGGCAAGCAGCCTCTACAGAAAATTAAGTCAAGTATACTTGAGCCTCGGGTGGGAAAATCAACAACCTGAGTCCACATCCCGACATCCACAGCCTCAAGAAAGTCATCGAACCTTCTGGGGCCTGAAGGCGGAGACCAGCGGACTTCAGGGAGATTAAAGTCACCCGCAACCAGTTGATACTTAAAACTTTAGTCGGCCGCAGCATGAAATGCCTGTGAGAGTAAGCGATCAAAATTGTCATTGGCGTTGGGAGGGCGATAGACGCAGCCAACGAGTGAGGAGAACTTATTTTTTAGTGCAACCTGGAGCCAGCAGCTGCCTTCTACCGCTGAAAAGTGCGGGAAGTCCAACGGCAAACATGTAAGTGTTTGCTTAACGTAGACGCAGCTGCCCCCACCACGGCTATCTTGGCGATCATTTCGAATGCACTTGAAGCCTAGAAGAGAGAGTTCGGAGTCAGCTACTGAGGCTGATGCCCACGTCTCAGTTACTAAAACAATATCAGGACAATGGACGAAAACCTGAGTCTGAAGCAAAGGCATCTTATTAAGCAAGGATCTGGCATTTAAAATCAAAAGTTTGAAGGGAAAGGCTGTTAGTTTTTGAGGGAGGTGGGCTACATCGTCCAGTTCTGGGTCGCCCACGGAGCAAACGGTCCGGATGCAACCATCCGGTTCTGCAAAAAATTTTAAGGCATCGAAAAATTCTGACGTGGATAAAAAGGGGTAGGACTTGGGGAGGGAATTACGGGCAGGTAAACTGGTAACTATTGTTAGCTAACTTATTTTCAGCTGGAAATCCGCGGGGCAGATACTGCAACGTATTCCCGCCGGGACGAAACTGAGGATCGGATGGATTAACTGATTCAGTATGGACATTATCATGAGGAATAAATTGGTAAAACGGCCGTGGAGGAAACAAGTTAGGGGGTGGGGGACGCATTCTTTCCATTGGAACAAGAGGTCTAGTAAACGGTGGGAAAATCGGCATATTCGGCCTAACTGCCTCTATATGAGGGCTGGGGGGCAGTTGCGAACCCGCTACGTTTTGAGTCGGGGTATTTGAGGCACTGTTCGCCGATTGTGGGGGAAAACATTTTATACTGGTGCTGGATTTATTGGGTGTCCGAGTGGCTGAGGCAGCAATTGGATTTGCCTTTGACTTAGGCACATGCTTAGGCTTACTAGGGGTTGCTGAGGGAGTCGATAGAGGCGTGTTTATACCAGGCGTGGTGGTGTGTTTAAAGAGGTCAGCATTAAAAGTAGTCGAACTCCCTAAGGAATTGACTATGCCGTGACTTGCAGATGCCGCAGGTGGTGTTGTAGAGGGCATATTCAGACTGACAGTAGGTGTCATTATCTTGGTGTTGGTTTTTGCCGATTTCAGTTTATTCAGTCTTCGCTGCAGGGGTGTGAGGTCTGGCGAAACGGAGCAGCGCCATTTACGGCAGAAGTCTCTAGTCATCTCCCTACTCGACAAGATAAAATCGACTTCTATCATGGAGAAAAGGGTAACTAGTATCGGCGCATTACGACTAAGCGAGCGAAGTCGCTTAGCTTGTGCGACACTAAAACTCAAGTCACAACTTTGTAGGAACACATGCGCTCCCTCCATAGCAGATAAGTGGCTCGGAATGTTTCGCAGTACGAAGTTATGCTTGCGTTTAATTCGTTCCTCAGTTTCCGAACTTATTACCCCAATAAGTTTAAAAACTTGTTCAAGCACTTTCTCAGAAGTGCTGTTTATGTCTCCATAAATCAGCTGATCGAGTATTTCGCCGGCTGATGGCCTGCTACGACTAGCAGAGGCGTATTTTTGGACGACTGAAGGGTCGAGAGGTTCTACATGTACTAAAGGGATTTGTGAGCTAATCAGATCTGCAGATGGCGAAGAACATACGCTGGCGTCTGCCATGTCTTCAGTCACGATTTTAGCACAGAGAGACGGTGGGGAGGCCGCAAGCTTTCGCCTTTTAGCACGTGCTCTGCGGGGCATTACAGACAAGAAAAGTTTTTCGTTACAGAAGAGGGATCAAAACGGAAACGCGCACTGAGTAGCAATTATTACTGTTTTTTACTACGAAAACTAGAAAGCGGTAGTAGGGGAAGGATTCACTACAATGGATTTTTACAAAATACGACTATTTTGCCAGACTGTCAAACAAACTGGGAAAAAATTTTACCTTATATAGAAAGGCGCCTTTTAAAACGGACTCAAGAAAAAAACAGGCATTAATTACTTAAGAATATCCAGATAAATGCAGAGCTTCACTTACCTTTGAAATTGAGCTGCGCGCCTTGACCTTGACCTTGACCTTGCTAACTAGTTCCAATCAAATGCGCACAGTGCGCTTCGGAAAATGACTACGGTCTTACCTCTGCCTCGGCAACCTGGCGAGTGTTGGCTAACCATGTAAAGCTCGCGTCGTTCTACCAATTTAGTTTGACTGACGGAAGCATTTGAGTGACTGGATGGAATGTGCGCCTATAGATTTTGCCCTGATCTCGCCGCAGGGAAGGAATAATATCGAAAATGGAGCCTTAAGCGAGGCCTTCTAGACGTGCAACACAAGAGTTTGGCATAATGATCGTCGTCTGCCAGCCACACCCAATCGCGAGCTTTAGGGGAAACATGAGGCTCGAATCAGAGTTCTTTTACTTATTGAGCATAAGTAAGCCTAGTGCTTTAATCAATGAGCCTCGAGCTCGTTATCCTGTTGGTTGAAATCCGCTGCTAGCTTAGGTATCTCAAAAACCAGTGCTTGGGCAAGGCTGGCTGGCGATGACCATTAAGTCAGAAACGGTCACCCCAGTCCCTTGGTCGAAGTGGGATCTCCTTTCAGCACATCACGATCGTTCACTCTTACAACTACATCAAATTTGGAAAAGTTAGTCTATGCAATACTGACAGTAAATAAAAAATGTAAATCTTCGTTCAGCGAATAGTTCACTGATCGTTCGGAGTAATTCATGCGGTTTACCTCCTCTTAGTCATTTGAGTGATTTAGTTTGACGTTGTACTTGCCAAACTTTTATGTGTCAGTGATAATACCGATCTGATACCAGTCGCTCACTTTCCCCTTGTTGGAATCTCCCATTCATAGTCAGAGTCTGTTTTCAAAAGCCTTGAACCCATGAAAGAATTTCGCGTGCTGGTAAAAGTAATTTGTAAGGATATGTGGAAGTGAAATTGACCAATGTGGATAACAATAAATGTAATTCACGCCCATCTAAATTGTCAACGGTGACTTCTCATAGTTGGGGAGAAAATTGTTCACAAAGGGTGATGGAATCAGTATCGAATCAGTATTGTGACGAACGCGCAGACTTTTTTTAAACACGAAGAGCCAGATGACAACCTAATATCAACTGAAGTAATAAATATCTGCGTTAACGGTGGGTATGAGTAAGGCATTGGTTTGGTGTAACAATGATTCCTCCTCTGGTGGCGCAGTAATTTTCGAATAAATATGCGTCCGCTTGGTGTTTAAATGTATTTGTTGTGTCCCCCAATAAAAAGCCCTCCGGAAGTTTGTTCCATGTATCAATAACCGGGTACGAAGATGGATAATGATGAACACCAAAGTGAGCTGAATTCCCTTTCAATTTTGAGTGTCCATGTAGGTTATTTGTCGTGGCCAGGGCGGAGAGGTCACTGAAGGCTTTACATAGAAAAATTAGGCGCTTTCACAAACACAAATACGGCTTGGATTGCCCAAGTGTTCCAGTATTTATAGGATGCAGTTGCTTAACTACTACATGCCTGTCACAGTTGGCAGCTCTTTAGTGAATCACGGTCCGACTGGCCAGGTGTTGCAGTGTGCAGTTGCTATGCGTCTGTGCGCCTGCCAAAATTATCAGCTGCCACGCTTATAACAAACGATCAAGTTATTAACTGCCGGGGTTTCGACATCCGTGCGGGCCCTTGGGTAGTTTTGGCTCACCGACACAGACACCAGGAACGGTGGTCATTCGCATGCTCTTCGCGTGCCTAACTACCTCGCTAGGGAGAAGTCTCAACACCCAATATAGATCGGAGATGTCGCTGCACTTGTTAGTTGATTGAGGACAGGAAAACCATGACACGAGCAATTCGCGGCTCACGCGTTGGTCGCTCCTAGTGAGAATTCCGGCTTCACCAAACTTGAATGTGTGGCTGGGTCCCGTCGAATGAGCCGCGGCTTGGGTACTGGCGTCATTCCTCCTCACAGCTGCTGCGTGTTTGGTCATCCGCGTTCAGAGTAGCCCTCCAGTTTCCTCGACATCGTTGCTTTGCCCACATCTTCATCAGACCCGGTAAACGATCGCAGATGTTCCTTGTGGTAGCAGTGGGTTTTTGGGCCTCATGATCTGGCGCCTTATAGTTGCCTCCGGTTTGTGTGCACCTCCGATTTCAAGGGTAATTAGGAGGAGTCTGACGTCTTTCGAGGGATTCTTCGCGTACAGGAGAGCTTGCCAAAGTTTGCGGCTGGTTCGACTTGAATCCTCGTCTTGTTTGTGCAGGCACTAGTTGGTAAAGTTGAGCGGGTCGCCATTCGCTGTAAGCCCCCGTCGGAGATATTGTAATTTACTAACCTTGCCTTAGGTTTTACTGCAGTATGCCTCAACACGCTAAATTTGTGTCTAATTGGGTGGTTGCTCTTATAGCCCTGTACTTGCTTCGTATATGTCACTTTTCGGAATACTTTGGTATTAGGTCACTACAACTTTTTCGACAGGCGAGGCCATCAAGAAAGACCGCCTGGCTTTTTTACTCCTTGTCCATCGTAAATTACCTGCTCGGGAAGACGGTGTTGATATGTCCTTGGAATTCCTACACCCGATCCCGCTCGATGACGGTGAAGGTATCATCCACATACTGTGTCTAGAATTTGCGCCTGTGATGTCGGAAGACCAGCGATTCTAACCGCCGTGGGGCCGCATCAGTTGTGAGCCCCGAAATCGGTGAAGTCATCAGCGGGCCTCCCGCCTGCTCCAGATTGTTCCGTCAAAAGTGAGATACTTTTTGAGACAGAATTTCGGGAGCTGGTGGATTTGGGCATGACCGAGGTGATTCCCGTTTTCATCGTATTTGTTATTCAGGAGTAATTTGATAGTCTCGACCGTCAGGTTCTTAGGAGTTGAAATAACAAGGGCCGCGGCACCCGAGGATGTCATGACGTCACTTGACAAGAGTCATGCTCCTTTGCGTTTCTCCAAGAATTTTGTTGCGGAACTGACTGACTGCATTGCATTTGCGGTCGAGAAATTGAAAACTTGAAACAACCATTTTTCTATTCCGTAACTTGGAGTTCCTTCAATTGATACTATGGGCTGGAGGGAAACGTCCTCCTTGTGCATCTTTTGAAAGCCATGGAAGTAGGCCAAGGCCGTGTCTTGGGTTTTCGTCGTGCGTCGGCCAACCTACGAAACTGTACCCGAGTTTTCCATGCCAGTAACTTTGCATCGCCCTCGCGTGTCATTGCTTCTTACGGACTTTGCTACGCAAATGGCATAGGACCAGTGGTCCTCCAGTAAATCTTGGGCTTTTTGAGGGTAGTACGTCCTGTCCAAAACAACCATAGAACGCTCCTTGTCCGTAGGCACGATAGCGAGGTCTTTGTCGGCTTTAAGTTCCCTTAGTGCAGGACGTTTGACATTTGAAATCGCTCCGCGAGTGCTCTGAGCCATAAGAAGGCTCATAATCTCCTGCTCGTCTCGGCCTGACTGAAGGTTTATTCCAACGCGGAAATTTTGTTGACATGTTTGGCATCAGCTGAGTTCAATGAGGTTTTTTGTCCTAACATCTCCGTTTGATACTTCATCAGCTCCTTTGCCGACAGGTTGTACGCTGGTTTGTCGTTTTTGGGTAATGGTGAATGAGGCTGCTTTCTGAATTTTTTCGTCCTTTCTGCGTCGCGTATTGTTCCCTGTTCGCGGACACGTTCAGTCATCCTTCACAGGAGCATATTTGTACTTAACTGCCTAATAAACTCACGACATCCGGTCTTCTCTTGGTTAGTCCGCCAAAGCTACTTGTGAATCCAGTCGTGGCAATCTCGAAGGAGCACACGGATCACTCTTCTACCATGTTGAACTACTAATAGTCTCGCCAACTCCGCGTTTATCGGAGTTTGTATGGTACGAATTTTGGAAACAAATTTTGGCCAAGGCATCTGTGCAAAAACCAAGCCTGAGTTATAATTAAATAAATTATTTATTAAACAACTGATGAATCTACAAGGTTAGTAAATAACAATATCTCCGACGGGGGCTTACAGCGAATGGCAACCCGCTCAACTTCACCAACTAGTGCCTGCACAAACAAGACGAGGATTCAAGTCGAACCAGCCGCAAATTTTGGAAAGCTCTTCCGTACGCGAAGAATCCCTCGGAAGACGTCAGACGACTCCTAATAACCCTTGCATAAGGTTTTACTATGTTAACTGGCAAGTTTTTTTGAGATGACTGAGCGGTACTCCAACTAGAACCTGAGGCGTCAGTTGTTTTTTGGTCCTAGTTTCCTCAGAACAAGATTTGATGGATAGAGGGTACGGACAACAGTCGCGGTTGGCCGGTTCTCAGGGACTGTGATGTGAACCTTGTTTCATTTGGGAAAACCACTTGGAAAGGTATCGAAAATGCTGACGCCGTTTTCCGTTTTTCATATTCAAATTAAATCTCGATTCTTTTTCTGCACGTTTGAGATAGTTGCAAATCGATTTGTGACAGTTTGTTGCACTTTGTGGGTATTCCATTTCAAATGCCTAACAAACTATTGTAACCAATCCTCTCATTTTGTCCTTTTTTCATTTGGTTGTTCACTGATGTCTTTTTACTGCGGCGGTACTTAATTCCCTCTGTTTTTATTATAATTACCTCAAACCATCCTTCCATAGGTCACTACTAAGCATCATCTAATGTTTACTTTAGTGTGAGCGCCCGAATATATTTTCACATAATGAGATATAACTAGTGAGAAGGATCGAATAAAACCCCAGCCCCTCAGATAGTTTGCATCTAAATGATTGTTTAAACTGATCACTTGATTGAAGAAAAAGGCATATTCTCGTATTGGGTGTGCAGATTTGTTTTCTTCCTGGCCAGGGATGGAGGTTGAGAAACCAACGACGCAGGATGCCGATCTTAATATTTTCGGCCGCACGGGCGGAGCGTACATTCCGCCTGCCCGTTTACGACAGATGCAAGCGCGGATCACGGATAAATCTTCGGAACCCTATCAACGCATCGCGTGGGAGGCTCTGAAGAAATC
>CACRXP010000272.1:695243-718137 GCA_902702965.1 Spirometra erinaceieuropaei | reverse complement strand
CTGCCCGTTAAAAATGGATTCCGTTCAGCTTTTTTGCGATCCTTTGTAGAGACTCTTGCTAAGAATCGCACTTTGTAAATGTTCTCTGATGCCTTACAGAATACATGTCTGTTTTTCTGCCTCTGAGTTGAAAGAGGGCTGTAGCAGATGGGCGATCGGGGTAGTGTCTGTCTGTTTGGAAGGCGTATCGACAGGAGGGGCGTTTCCGGGGGCGGGTCGTGTATTGAAGAAGGCCCGATGCGTTTAGGTCGGCGAGGCGTCACGTGATTTTCAGAATCCAACTAAACGGTGGAGTCCGACTTTGCCTGTTACGGCGTGCAGTCACTGAGCCCAGCCTCGCCTCTGTGTGTCGGGATTTTGTCGTTCCGGGGCAGATTTTGAGAGTGAAGAGGTGGAGGGGACCACTGCTGACCCAAGGGATCCTCTGTCAACTTACCAATGCACCGCTGAAGTCTACACATTGACCGGATATTCTAGTCTTTAACAGCACTCATCAGGCCGTGATTGGTCCTTCCGAATGCCTTTCGAGATGATTAAGGATGTGACGTCTTTACGTAGGAAGTCTAGTTCACGCCAGTCAAGGGACCAACATAGGATCGGGACGGATGCCGTGTGCGATCGCTCACCGCGATCGCTTTCCAATCCCAGCCTTGTGTCCGAACAAGCTGGGTGTGCAATAGAACCTGATGCTCTGGGAGTCCTTCATTATGCCCGAATTCAACAATCACTACTGGGTCTCTACCTGGTGACAGTTCTAGTGTAGCAAAAGAATGAAACAACGAGCTTGTGCCAGGGGTCCCTGGGTTCGTTTGCGTTTTACTGCGACCGCCCAGTCGTCACGGTTTTTACAGTAAAAGTCTTTCTACTGAACCTGCCTCAGTAACCAGTTTATATAACTTATATATTGGTCGGTGAGTGTGCCACCTCCAGCGAATTTGTACGTCACTTGAATCGGTTTAAAGTCGGACATCTTGGCAACGAAGAACCTGCTGTCGCCAAACCGGTCTCTAGTCGGACATCTTATGTGAATGTGTTTTTACCATGGCAAGTCCTCGGGAGCAGAGGGTTGGTTTTCCCAAGTTTCGTACCATTTCTGGTCCAATCACAAACAGGGCTAGCTGCTGGGTCGTACGGTCCGGAAACAAGGCGCTCACTACGCCCCTGCCCTATTTTCTTTTTTAGCCAGACACCAGTTTGGGGAAAAATACCCTCCGGGGAGAGGTTTTTTAGCCGTGTGAAGTGCTAGAGACGCGTCAAGTTGTCATTAACAACGTCCAAGTTGGCCAGTTCGATTCGCGAGACATAGAAACTGCGATGTCACGAGCAGCACAATATGTCCTAATTTTAATGCCATGGCACCAAGAGAGGCTCTGTCGCAGCAGCTTAGGCCATGGCGAGACCCTAGGCCCTACGACCTTCAGGCGCCGGTTGCGAGAATAGTGCATTCTGCTCAGAATAACTGGAGAAGGGATTGGAGAGAGTTGGCGGTCAGATGAAGGTAAGCCGGGAGGACGGCGTCCCTAGTGGCAGCGGGTTACGCGTCTTGAGCGAGAACACGCCCGATTCGACCTTGGAGATGATTGGCCGGTAGAAAAGTTGCCGCTGGTGCGCACGTTACAACAGGCACCTCAGAGACAAAAGCAGATACGGGTGCTTCATGCACAGAGGGCTACAGCATTCATAGGATGCAGTAGCCAAGCTACCGCATACCGATGAATATTCATGGCTACCCCCTTAATCAGGGATCGTTGCATGTGGTCTGGTGACCGACATTCACGTCGTTAATTGCTGCAATTTAATCCCGTGCGTTGGATGTTGGTGTGATGACTGCTCGACCATCTGACGCGCTGACCCTGGTGTTGGGAAAAGTGTTCACCTGTGCGCTGCCTGCGTGGTCAGTTACTCCGCCTAGGCGAAGTCTCAGCACGGAGTATGGAGGGGAAGAGCATTGCACTTGTTAATGGACTGGGGGCCAGTAAATCATGATTCAAGCAGCTCCCGGCTCACGCGGTTGTCACCTCTTGCTATAATTTTAGCCTCGTCACAGTTGAATGTGCGGCCGAATCTCGTCGAATGAGCTGCAACTTGAGAACTAGCGTCATTTCTCCGCATCGTCACGGGCGGGTAGCCTTGTGTATTCATAGGTAGGCGGTAACATGGCGACTGCATCCTATAAATACTGCAGCCCCTTGTGTGTGAATCACCCGTATCTGCTGTTGTCTCTGATGATGGGTTCGAGCAGGAATCCGAAACGTCAGGCTAATAAAGCTCTTGTCTCAGCGATCGTGTCTCCTTCTTCTGGACTGCTTCCTGGGACTCGTCTCTTCGCTTCCTCAATCCTGAGTTATCCCGTCGCTTAGCCACTTGAACGTCAATTTTGCAGGCGATGCACCGCTACGTGGTTAAGTCCGCTTGCGTCTGTTTGGCTAGTCCGTGATTTACTGTCTAAACTGCGCGCTCTGTGAGGCCATCTGGAGTCGCGTGATTGAATGCCTAGTTCCGCTTTCCTTTATACGTTTTTCTTAAAGTCTGTACTAGTAAAGGCCGGGTCATTGTCTGAAACGACCACCCCACGTATTCTAAAAGTGGAAAAAGGGATCATAACTTGTTGGTTGTAATAATTGAAGAACAGGGTTCCCGGTCGGAATCGCCTCAATTCATTTAGTGTGGGCGTCAACCACCACCAAGACCATATGGCCCAAAGCAGTCGATGTATACTGCAGCGTACCCTGTCCGGGCCGTCAGGGCATCATGCCACAAACGCGTGACAAGCGAACGATCAAGGTCATGACCCCTGTTCACACCTTCTTTGTGCTGATTGGTCACCCATCAGCCTATGACAGTCCCCCTTGCCATATGTCCGGCCGTTTCCCCAAGTCTCCTCACTTCTGCTGTCTATCGTACTCAGTACGCGTCCTTTTTCCAATTAATCTTCTGTTTTGCATACATAACATATACCCTCTTCCACAGCGACTCGGGCCAGGCCCAAGGCTTCGGAGGCGACTTCGGTAAGGTCTCCTGTGTTATCTGACACACGTGACATTCTTTTACAACATTTTCGATATCTGCGTCAGTTTCGGCCGTCAAACATAGCTGTGGGCGAGAGCTTTCATCCTAACGGTACCAATGTGAGCATTATGCAGATCTCAGCCTCATGGTGGCACAAGTACACGATTGCACCAAATTACGCGGCCGCCTTGTAGGCTCACCTCGTTCTGATGGCTGTAGAAGGGCTGAAAATCAGGGGAGGTAGAGGACGGCCGGCCAGATTGCAACGCTCTTTTTACCCGACTTAGAAGAGGGTCGCTCGATTTCCACTGTCTAAATTGTTGACAGGTTTCAGATGCATTGACTAAGTTCTGCAAGAGGTTCATGGTCTCAAAAACAGGTGTCCCGTTAACGCCGTCGTCTACGATGGGAAGCCTACTCAAGGCGTCAGCCACTACGTTTGCACTACCTGTAACGTATTTCACGGCGTGTGTGTAAGCAGACAAAGTGAGTGCCCATCGTTGCATTCTTGGCCGGGACATCTGCTGTATCCGTCGTTTTTCTCCCAGCAAACCTAAGAGGGTTTTGCGGTCAGTGTAAATCCCGAAGGGTCGGCCAAAAAGATGCAGGTGGAAGCGTTGTAGGCCATATATTATTGCTAAGGCTTCTTTATCTAGCTGCCGGTAGCTGGTTTCCGTCCGGGACATCGTTTTTTCCGCAAGGGCAATCGGCATCTCGGCACCAGAAAGTGTTGAGTGCATGAGAACCGAACCCACGCCGTACGGAGACGTGTCGCATTTCAGTAGCAGAGATATTTTCTATGATACAATGCTACTCAAATGAATCAAGTACTGTTTTAATAACTAAAATTTTTTGTTAGTGTACTGTTATTTCTAACGAGCTGACATGAAATCAATAGGGTTTTCAAAGGCTTTGCCAATTATCCTTACCAAATAAACTGAAATTGAACTGAGTATGACAGGCTTTTTGGGGTCATAATGAACTAGGACAGATGAGGAGGCAAGAACCGCCTTTGCTTGTTCAAAAGCACTTTGTTCGACCTCCGACCAGTTCCAACAACGATCCTTTTCAAGTAGTCAATAAAGAGGCTTTATAATTGTAGCCGATTGGCTCATAAAACGACTAGAATGGGCAACCAACCTAAGGGATGAACGCAATGGACTAATATCGTTGGCGTGCGGCGTCGTCTGCAAGGCTTTGAATTTACGTTCGAGTTGATGGAGGCTAGTTTTACCTACCTTAAAGCCCAGGATTTTACCGAGTCTGCAAGGAAAGTACACTTACCTTTCCTGAGTTTGAAACCTGTGTCTTCTAACCCTGCTAACACGATGTTTCGAGTCTGTAAGCGACTATGTTCAGATGGGTCGGTTATTAATATAACGTCGAGGCATGCGCAAACTTAAGGTATGTCCTTCACGAGGTTATAAATCAAGCACTGAAATAAACCGAGATCAGAACTTAATCCAAGCGATAGTCTTCTGTATCGAAACAAACTTAGATGCGTATTGATGGTGGTGGCATCTCAGGCTTTGGTATCTAGGAAGACTTGGTCGTAAGCATGCTTTAGGTCCAAAGTTGAAAGTTGGTGATCACCTGATGGAGCTGCTTACAGATCCTCAATGCATGGAAGAGGATAAGGGTTTAGTTTAGTTGCTGAGTTGATCGTGAGCCTGTAGTCCCCACAGATACGCACAGAACCATCGGACTTAAGAACAGGACTTATTGGGGCTGTCCATTCCGAATACTGCACGGACTTGATGACCTTCGCACTCTGTAGGCGATCCAGCTCTTTTTCGACCTTCGGTGCGACTGCATAGGGGACTGTACGAGCTTTAAAGAACCGGGGCCGGAGATCTGATTGAAACTGGAGCTTAACAGGTGGACCGCGGTGGTTGGTAGTAGTGTCGTCACGAAACAGATCTTTATGATTTACCAAAATGGAATCTAAAGCCGGATTTACACCAATCCGATGTACATAGGAGAGCACAGAAGGCACGCATTTGATCCAGTTCCGTCCGAAGAGGTTTGCTTACTGGCTTTCTCTCACCACATGAACCAGCAAGTAATGGAATTCCTCCTCATGCTCGGCTTTGAAGACCTCTCGAACCGCCACATTCTGTCCAATGTAAATACGGAAAGTGTAGCTACCCAGGAGGAGGAGGAGGAGGAGGAGGAGGAGGAGGAGGAGGAGCAGGAGGAGGAGGGGGGTAACTTGTGAAGAGATGAGAGTAGCATCTGAGCCAGTGTCGAATCCAAACTTCGTGATCAACCGGAAGCGTGATGGTGTAGGGCGATTGGAGCGACGTGCTGGCTGGAAAATTCGGAATATCGTCTCGCAATCCCCAGCTGGATGGCATGCATGTTAATGTCCGCCCGTCACTTCAAGAAACAAACTTGTTCGATGTGGCCGATTCTACTCTAAAATCAGTAAACTTTCTTCTGATGTCTACAGCCTGGCCAACGGTTATGATGCTGACCAGAACGGCGGCAGGATGGTAGTTGTTTTGATGGACCTGATGATTGCTGTTAAGGTGAAGAACCAGCAGTTCTGACCATGGAGACAGCCAGCTCAGGTTTCAAAGATGATATCAACCCAGCGTTTTAAATATTCAGCTGCTGAAGGTTTTGCCATACGGGCTCCTGATGATTGGCGATGTCACAGGTCTTCTCCCACGACAAAATCCCTCTTCTCTGATAAGAGGTTTCCCCGAGGTTTCTCATCGCGCAAAACCAGCACTCAACTGCTGAACGAGCACTGCCTGCTCGAATTTGTCTGCCCTCAGCTCTTTATACCTACAGTCCTGGATGGCCAGAGTCAGATTCGTAATAAAGTCGCCAAAGCATGGACTGGATTCCTGACGCATCTGACGAAACCGATAGCGGCCAAGAAAGACGTTGTCTTTTCCTCCCGACGCTGACTCGAACTTTGTGAATGTTGTTTGGGGACAACTTGCCTCTTGTAAATTAAGGGCGTCGAAATACCGTTATCCCAACTCTCCAAGATTGGAGCGAAGGAATTTCAATTTAGAGGTAACATCGAATGTAATCGTGAGCGACAACTCCACAATAAGTTCAGTATAGTTCTCAAATGTCTTTCCCTATTGAAACCACGAGTCGTTTGAGGGTTTCGGAGCGTTTACTGGCCAGAAAGGTAATGGTGTGGGCCGTAACGGATCTATGTTCGTTAATCTGCGTCGCCAGCTTTATGTATACAAAGCAGAAGGCTGGTTGTAGACAAGACGTGTATCGAGAACGGGGGACAGCACAAGTGGGGAGTCGTGTAGATACGGTTGGGTATATGGTAGAGGGGGGAGAGAAATTTGCAGGCCGAAGGGCGACCAATCAACGCGAAGGTGGTCTGAATGTTGGTACATGACCTCCATCGTTCTCCCGTCGAGCGCATGTGACGGTAAGGGAAGCATATATTGCACTACCCACAACCGGAACGCGGCTGTTCGCGAAGGAAGACGATCGCGAAGTCGGTCTCTCCACGGTTATCACTTGCTTAGAAAAGATAGAGTTGGACGTCAGGTTGGGGGTGTGTTCACATATGTCAAACATGATGGCCTGCTTGTGTCAGAAATAACGGGAAAGCTCGCGCTGAGACAATTTGGCTCACCATCAGAACGCAAGGGTCACAAGCTCTCGGCATTCTGACGGTCTACCGACCACTGAGGAACGACCCGCAGTCTGATAGAGGAATTAGAAGTGTTTTCAATCCGACCCGATGTCACGATGATGACGCCTTTAACGCTCCGAATATTAACTGACAGTTCGACCGTCGATTTCGACGATGTCCACCGTGTGCCCCACAGCTGCAGTAGCGGTGGGAGCAGGGACGGTGACTTGCGCAGGGGTTTATAGTGCCAGTAGACTTGCGCTGCATCTACCTACACTCTCTCCTCCTCCCTCGCCCGAGCCCGGTGTCAAGACAGAGTCAAGAAGACCGGAGACGAGGGAGGCCGCAGGTGGATGGCTCGGACGGATCCTCACCTTGGCGTTCCACCACACCCCCTGGTCCACACAACAATGACCAGGATTTGAACCAACACAACATAGATTTGGAGGCTGGCCAGGGTCACAAGCTCCCTGCATCCTAACGGTCTACCGGCCCGCAGTCAGGCAGTAGTCTGATGGATGTGTTTTCGATCCGACCCGGTGTCACGATTAGGGACGACTTTAACGCTCCGAATATCAACTTGAGTCTGGATTCTACCCCAGGCTCAGAATTAAACTTTCATTGCCGCCTCCTACAGGCAGTAAAAAATCATATCTTACTCCCTTGGCGAGGAGAACGAAAAGGTTGAGAGTCTACCTAAGCCATTTTATTCGGTCTTTACGAGAGAAGCTGATAAATATAGTGCAAATGAGGAATTAGCTGTAGAATTTGCAGAACCTCCATGTCTTCCCTTTACCGCTTCCCTCGACACATGCAGATTGCCATCAGGGTGAGAGACTGCATGGATTTCACTGATAATTAAAAGCATCATTCGTGCTTTCGCAAATATTTACCGATCGATAAGCCTCACCTCCATATGCTGCAAAATTATGGAGCAAACTATCAGATGCGAACTGATGCAGCTTTTAGAGCAAAATCATCATTTCATAATAAAAATAATTAATAATAATTATTCTTATTAAAGACCCGTCGGGGTCCCATCAAAACAAGTAAAAATAAATTTACATACGAATTTTAGACGAGGTAGGCAAAATCGGTACAAAGTGCAATACATCGTTTTTGAATTAGAAGTCCGTTAAAAAACATGATAAACGAGGGGTGAAAAAAAACTCCACATGAAAACTTAAAAATGATTGGATTAATTTTACAGGAGAAAAAAAAACCTCGAAAAAAATAGAAATAGAAATATGCGGGCAGGACTGGCTTGCATGTGGCGGTATAGAATGGATTATAATCGGACATCGTCAGGGCCGAAATAAATGTCAGCTATATATGGCACTGTATAACGGATTTCATGAAGGGGTAAGTAGGCGGGTCGGTCAGGACTGGCCTGTATGTGGTCTTGTATAAGGCAAATAAGGGGCGAAATTGAAAACCAGTCTCGAGGCGATAGGAACCCAGATGCGGTCGGTTACATTCATCGGGGTCCATCCGAGATGGGGCAAGGGATCGGCGACCAGACTACTAGTATATGGCAAATACAGAATACTTCGCCAAGAGCGTCGATGGGGCGCATTTTCTGAGAGCACGATGAAAACCAGTCCCGAGGCGATAGGAACCCAGATGCGGTCGGTTAAATTCATCTTAGTCCATCCGAGATGGGGCAAGGGAGATGCGACCAGACTACTAGTATATGGCGAATACAGAAGGTTTCGCCAAGAGCATCGATGGTGCGCATTCTGTGAGGGCACGATGCATGAACTGAAAACTTGGAATAATTAACAATTCTGGTGAGGGATCTTAGGTAGCGAGACTACTCATAAAGGAAGGAAATGTGAACAGATACGGAAATTTAATGGCGGCATACTAAATTCTCGGTGGCCCTTTCTCAGTGTCATATAAAAAGTTGTCTGGGAAGGATGAGGAAAATAAATGTTTATTCGAGTCAGTATTCAGATAAAGGCGTAGCCTTCTCTTAAATGTGTGTAGATTTTCTGAAGATCTTATATTTATTGGAAGGTTATTCCAGAGGAAAGTATATCTGGAGGCGAAAAAAGGGAGCGCCTAGAGGTGGAGGACGCTGGAGGAGGTATAATCAAGGACGAGTTGCGAAGATTGTAGGGGCGACTACTAGGGGTGAATGCTGAAATCCGAGGAAAATTTGAACTATGATTAGTGGGAAAGAGGAGACAGGAGCCCGCTTCTAGTCTTCGAACCCATAAAAATTTTAGGTTAATTAGCTGGCATCTCTCTGAGTAGGAGATATTGGGATGTTCCTTATCTTAAAGTTTTTTTAGAAAAACGTCTTTGGACATTTTCAATTTTTAAACGACTGGCTTCATTCATCAAACCAAAGAATGGGCAACAATACTCGAGAATGGGAAGTACAAACATACGATAGAGCCTTAATTTAATTTCAGGAAGATAGAAATTGTAAGAAATAAAGCCACAAATCTGGGCAGCTTTGGCTGTAATTCTGTCAGCGTGTGGCGAGAGATCAAGATTACTAGTGTAACTTAAACCTAAATCCTTGATGGTGGTACATTCATTAATAGGTGTGCCTTGAAAGACCAGAGGTTGGGGTAGCCTATCAGGTCCAAAACACATATAGCGACATTTAGACGGAGAGAATTCCATTAGCCATTTTGAGCTCCAAGCTGAGAGAGCAAGCAAGTCAGCATGGATTTGCTCCAGGCAATGAAGGCTCGTAGATTTTTTGAAAGAATATACACACCTGAGATCATCGGCATAAGTAAATGATTGAGAATGTTTAACTGCTGCCGAAATATCATTAATGGAAAGCAAGAACAAAAGAGGACCTAAAACGGTGCCTTGTGGGACACCACTTACAATAGGGCTTTCACTGGAAAGTGGAGATCCCACCAAAACCGTTTGTTTACGATTAGACAGGTATGACCTGAGAAAGTCTATTAGTGGACTGCGAATTCCCATAGCTTTTAATTTAACCAAGAGTCTTTTATGTGGTACTTTATCAAAGGCTTTACTAAGATCAACATAAATAACAACAACAGATAGATTATCATTACGAAGAGAGGTAAGTAGATTGAGAAACGACAGATGACATGTTTCACAAGAGCGATCTGGAAAAAACCATGCTGGGAAGGGCTAATAATTTGATTGGCTATGCAAAAGTCGGTAATTTTTACGGCGATCAGTTTTTCAAAGATTTTGGCGAAAGAGGGTGTTTTATGGACACCTCGATAGTTCTGTACGTTAGAACGACAGCCAGACTTAAATACTGGAATAATAATAGAAGTTTTCCTACAGTCAGGAAAGAAGCCATTTACGAGGAATACTGAAAAGATTTTGCTAAGCAGAGGAGAAAAATCTCGTGGATGTTTTATAAGAGAGTTTGGGATATTGTCCGTACCTACTGAGTGAGAGTTAGGAAGATGGCTTATCAGATTTTGAATACATTCAGGAGAAAAATTAATGATGCTAAGAGAAGCATCGGACAACGAAGGAATTAAAGGGATGGGGTCAGTTTCAATAGTGAAATGTTTGGCAAAGAACGAATTTAAAATTTATGCTTTGTCTGACTCCTCTGTAATGAAGGCATCGCTAGTACTAAGCGATGGCGGAAGGACTTGGTGGGACTTAGCAGATGATCTTTGATGGAAGATCTGAGCAACTGATTTAGAAGCCTTCACGTCATTAATAGCTAAAGACTCTCTACGACTATCTCGCGCGAGCCTCATTTTCGAAGCTAGTTCAAATATTTCAACGATTCTTAGATGAACTGATAATGAGCTCACAGAAGGATCGTTAAACTGCTTCCGTAACTTTTTAAGTCTGTTTTTAAGAAAGTGTGGGATAGCAGTGGAATTAGCACTCGATTTGAACATTTTCCGAGGAATAAGGTCAAAAAGACCTTCTGTTACGCATTGTAATAAATTGTTGAAAAAAGTTAGATCATTATTTGAAAAAATATTGTGCCAATCAAGAGTGCACGTAAAGTTACTTACTAGTTCCTTGTTAACATTAGCAAAGTCAAAAATACTATGTTGTACTGTTGGCTTTGCGGAAATGTCAACTGTAAGGCGACAATGGATTAATGCATGATCACTTGCAAAAAGGTCATGATAGAAATCCATAGATAAAGGGAAGGTGCCATTAGTAAAAATCAAGTCTAAAACACTATCGTTTCTGGTCGGAGAGTGAACTAACTGAGATAAGTTTGAAAAGTAAATGATGTCAAGCAGCTTGTGGAATTTAGGAGGAGAAGTATGTGTGTGCCAGTCAATTTCTGACAAATTAAAATCGCCTACGATTATCTCGACATCGAAAGAAGTTTCTGCAATTTTTTCAAAGAGTTCACAGAGCTGGCTTTCATTTCCGGAGGAACAAGGAGGGTTATATACACATCCGACTAAGGCTTTCCTATTTTGCGGAAGGAATACCGAAGCAGAACCTAAATTTCCAGAGAAAGAGGAAATGTTCAAGTCATAAGGCGATTGTGTAAGTGAGGCTCTTATGTAAAAAAGGCATCCACCGCCGCGTCTTTCGGCACGATCCTGGCGGTATAAACTGAGGCTATCTATATTAGGTGCCGAGTCTGAAATTAGAGAGTGAGCCCAAGATTCTGTAATACGCAATACGTCTGTGTCAAACTCAACAGCTACACTTCTTAGTTGTGCCATCTTTTGTACGACAGATCTTGCGTTGAGAGAGACAATACTGAGCGTATTCCTAATACGTAGGTTCCGCTCATTGCTACTTATAGAAAAGGAAGAGCCGGAGGTGGAAACTTAAGCTGTTAAAACGAAGCAATTGGTGGAGGACAAGGTTGCTGCGGTCTAAATTTGTGGAGTAATTACTAACTAGAGATGCAGCATTAGGTGGAAAAATATTTGAGGAGGACCCAGGAAGAGGAAAGCTTTTTTGTGGGGTTGGAAAAATAGGAGGCATGAAAATAGTATTTTGGAAACTGTTAACATAATATGAGGGGTAGCTTATGTTAGGTAGCGGACGTTATGGCTTCGGGAAACAGTTAACATCAGGAAACGGCTTTATTATTTGGGATGTCAGACTAGCAATGGGATTGGAAAATTTATCAGCAAGGGTATACACTTGCATTTTGCATTCTGGTGTGTAAGAGGGCTTCACAACTGGGGCGTTAAGTTGAGAAGTCAGGATAGAAACAGGTAAAGATCTCCCTGAACTATCATCTAGCTTATTAGACCTAACTGCAAGGTCAGACCTGAGTGGCCAGGCGTGGGAACGGGGTGGATTCGATGTAAGTTTATTAACCAAATCACTATTCTGAATGCTGGGAGTCGGTTGTGCTTCAAGGACTGGCTCATCTTTACTGTCAAGATCAAGCTCCCTAGTAAATTTGGGAGCCGCATTTGAACAATCCTTGCTTCGTGGGGGAGTTTTAAGGAGGCTAGTTTTAACTGTCTCTGTGATCAGGTGATCAGTCGAAGAGCTAGATGGAACTGGGGCCGCTGTAGATAGTGGGGAGATTTGGTCGACTCCAGATGGAGAAACTGCTTTAGAGGTAAAAGACATATGAGTAGAATTCGGGGGTGGCTTTACGTTTGTTAATGGGGGAGAAACTCTTCGTTGCAGTGCAGTTTGATCTCGACCAATAAATAGCCGTCACAAAGTTCGAGTCAGCGTCGGGAGGAAAAGACAACATCTTTCTTGTCCACTATCGGTTTTGTCAGATGCGTCAGGAATCCAGTCAATACTTTGGTGACTTTATTACGAATCTGACTCTGATTATCCAGGACTATAGGTATAAAGAGATGAAAGCAGACAACTTCGAGCAGGCAATGCCTGTTCAGCAGTTAATTGTTGGTTTGCGCGATGAGAAACCTCGGGAAAACCTCTTGTCAGAGAAGAGGGCCTTTGTCGTAGGAGAAGCCGTGTGATATCACCAATCATTAGGAGCGCGTACGGCAAAACCTCCAGCAGCTGAATCAGTCAAACGATGGAGTGATATCATCCTTGGAACCTGAACTGGCTGTCTCCGTGGTCAACACTGCTGGGTTTTCATCCAAACGGCAATCATCAACTTCATCAAAACAACTACCATTTTTCTGCTATTCAGTTCGTAGGCTGATTTGGGTTCTTCGCTGCATATGCGATCCTAGTGTTTTTTTTGGTTAACAGCAGAAGCAATCCTCGAGATGACGAGACACGAGTGACCCAACGCGATCTTTCACTCTCAGCTCGGATTTCAAGCTATTTAGGAACAGTAAGGACAGCGGGCATCATAGAAGCGCCTGAAGATGTGATCAGAATACTTTTTCTGCTAGTAGCAGATGTCGAAACAGGGGATCCGCGGTTTCGTTAACAGATCTTTGACGTCGAAATTAATATATGGTGTTAAAATCTGCGAAAATCATCTCTTTCGAATGGATACACAGAAGCAGGGTATATTATTCATGGGGACAGGATAAGAACCTAAGAATGTTATGTGGCGTCTGACCCAGAGCGGAACTGACCTTGACGGTGAGGGCTCTTTATACCAGAACCCAGAACTAAAACCTCATCGTGTATTTGAAGCTTCCTACAGGAAACAAGCAAACGCCACAGGACTACAATTCAAGGAGTTAGAAAAATCCATTCCCTAGGCTTTGCCTATCATGTAAATGCACTAAGACTATTAAATTAACGTTTTGTTTCAGGTGCGTTTTTATCCATCTTGTCCTCAACAGGATCTTTAGGGGCGCTGTCAAATACCATCAGATAGTGCGGACCACACCGTTATATCCATGACGCATCCCTATTAATCTTAAGAAACTTTGTTTTTTTAAGGTTTTTGACGGATTTAAACATTCAGTGTGTTTTTACGTCCATTTCCCTGTCCCTTTATGCTGATGCCAACAGCAGCTTTCGTAACTTTTTTCTGTCATCTGGGTGACATTTGAATAAGCGAATACCGCTTTCATTTACGCCTCATCGAACTTTATTAACTTTATAGTAATTTTTCACGCTTTTTTCGGTTTTGTTTATTATCAATCCTCTTCCATCGCCTTTTCATGTTCAGGGGTTTTTACTTGTTTCCTGATAGGCAGTCCAAGCTTTCACCTTTTTCTAAAAATACGCTCTTATAGGATCATTTCTAACGACTGTGGGGCTGCAAACTGACCTCCTGAGCTTTTCCTGCATATACTTAGCAGTTCAAGTATGAAGACATCGAGGTATTCAAGAGTTCGTAATACCTGGCTAAGTCATGCGTTCCTATCCCGGTCTAACTGACTAAGCTCTACTGCATACCTTGGTAACCATAGCGATAGAAGCCTGATCTTTAAAGGCAAAAATTTAAACTACCCAGATCTTCCCACTCGATGTCGAAAAACTATTGTGCCGAACAGGTTTGTTTATTCTAAAGTGCAAATAGTTTTAGTATGAAGATGCCTTTAAGCCACGAACCCTCCAGTGGTTTGGACCAACTAAGGATTTACCAGACGTGAGTCTATCATGTTGGCTAATATTTAAATATTATAATATGTAAATCATATATATGTAAATATGCAATCAAATTCTGCCAAATCAGAAAAATTAACAAAAACACTGAAGGAATATCACAGAGAAATTACTGCATGCTTATAAATATAGGTAATTTGTCTGCGATATTCTTTTAGTTTGTTCATTAATTTTTTTAATTCGATAGAATTTTATTGCATAGTTTAGCTCCATATACTGTGTTAGGGTCGCAATCGTACCCACGCGCTAGTTTTGCGAATTCCGTTGACTAATTTTGAGTTATGTCTGCTTCGCGTGATTGAATCTGAATCCTCGTTAATATGCCCGCTCGTCTTTTGATAGTCAATCTATCATTACGGGCGCCATGTAGGTAAAAATATACGCTGTTGGGCAGTAGTGAACCCGTCAGCAAATTCTTACAGTCGAATCACATTTGGAAATATAAAAAGGTCGCTTGAACATCTGTACTGCAGAACTGACGAGTCGCTCTACACCTTTACCATGGTAAACGCTAAGGGAAATAAAGTGCCCATCATTCATCTAGCTGCCGAGTTACGAGTGTTCCGATAAAAAATACGTTAATTTCTTTGCCTTGAAGTGCGTCTTTTGCTGACTTCTAAGCAGTTTTTAATGACTGTAGTTTTGGTTGACAGTTACCTACCTTCCCGATATCTGTGTTCGATGTCATCCCTACCAAAACATGGCTCCGGGGGCAATACGGGGCTAGATGGGACTAGGCCCCGTCCAAATTTTGGTGAATTTTCATCCTTTCTGATGATGTCAGTCTGCATTATATCGGACAAATTTTTACTGTCTTATCGTTAAATATATGCTTTTTGGCCTGTATAATGCGTTTCCAGGGGAATAAAATCGAGAGAAATTAATTTTTCCCTAAGGCAAATATTGGCCTTCTTTAAGTTAAGAAGTATATAGTTCTCGTGCTAGTTATCTAGCATTTCGACTTCAGGCGGTTTTGCTGTACTACGTGCACACTGTCGATATTTATGCCTCCATAATCTCGTCGTTTGACATGTAATACACCGATGTAGCCTGAAAATGTTGCTTTGTTTTGGCCCGGTTCACAGGAAAATTGGCACGACATCAAGTTGCACGGCACTAGCAGTCACTGCACTCACAATAGACAACTCTACGTTCGCCGTACCTGAGATAATCTTAAGACAGTAGGCAGATGAGGAATCGATATAGGCTGATGGGACTTGAGTTGCCATTTCTGACTTATGTATCGTTGTCGGCCAAACACGTCTCAACATCAGCTTTAGCATAGATACTGGTCTAGGTTCTCCGGCAGATCTTTGAATGCCCTCCTCATACCTTTTATATTTCCAGTTTCAGCCGACGGGATACCAAACCCACGGCCTAGTTGTAGGACTTTTGGCCTAGTGTTCGGTGACCAAAGTGCCAGGGTTCAAGCCCCGATTTAGCTACACCTGGTTACCGAGCCAAAAAATGACCACCACAATCCATTCACGTCTTAACTGATGTTCCCCTTGGATTGAGATATGACCTCTTTTGGTCTTTTTCTGCCAGCATGCGAAGCACCGTACAGCACCCTCCAGGTTCATCGCCAATGACCGCGGACACCTAAACGAGCGACAGGATAGGCATCCGGGCAGAAATCCATTCGGCAACTTTGTGGGTAATTGGGATACACCTTGTCATCATCCCGGCAACCACGTGGACAATGTTATCAATCGATCCAAGCCGGGCATTCAGTATCTGCAGAAACAACGAGACCTCTACAATGCTGCAATTAGTGCAAATGAAGCTAAAAACGATAGGGTCACAGCGGCAGCCGTAAGAAACCTCCTTTCTCTCTACTTGACTGTTCATTTCCCTGTGGATCCAACCATCATATTCGGTTTCTTTCAGTTGTGATCACTTTATTAACGAGAGTAAACTCACTCTCTTTTAACTCTAAGGAGGCAATGAAGTCTAATTGACCTGATCTTCCATGGTCATTCTACAAACTTGAAATTATGGGAATTAAATCTTGCTAAAAGTTCCATAATTTATGCCCTAGGCTTAATTGATTAAATTGATAACATTTGCTGTTCAACAGGTTGCTTTTTGCGTAATCGAGTGCTGTATGTGCATAAAACTAGATTCTTTGATTTTTCAGGTAGTCTGTTTTCAAAACTCACAGAAAAGTTGCACTAGTATAGGACTTTCGGGCTCGTTTACCTTCCTATCATGCTCTTTTCCTCATGCAAATCTGAGTCGGCCTCATAAATACATAGATTTGTCAACCCTCCGACGAATTTATTTGTCAGTTTCGTGATAGGAATAAACTTAAGACCAATCTCTCCGGAATTTTAGATAAGCTCTCCTTGTTTTGACGATTTATTATAACCTCGGAATTTTATTTTGGAACTCGTTCAGTCTGTCTCACACATTTTAGCCAAATTCGAACTAGTTGAGAAGTGCGTAAAGTTTCGATTATTCTTTCAAACTGTAACAGACTGTATAATTTTTCAAAGAAAAAAATTTAACCAAATCTTGATGCATGGCTAGCCTCATTTAAATTCTCTCCGTAGCCCCAGTTCCCAGCCGTAAAGCCGATCTATTTTTTCCGTTGCAGTTGAAAAAGGAGGCCGGCATAAGCTGAACTGGTCCGCCCAAATGATCCTGCTGCTTGCCATAACTCTCATTTTCTCCTGGGGCCACCCCCATTTTTATTTTCATCATTTAATAAAATATGATGAAGGATTACTTTCTGCGAAGGTAGCCTCCTCGATAAAGTATTAAGTCACCCTAGGAAACGTTTCAGCCTTTGTACTGCCTCTGCTCTGGCCGCTAGTAATCCTTACAGAAAAGCAATTTTGCAATTTCTTGTCAACGGAAAGAAATGTGTTCCTGCAATTCATTAGTTCTTGGCTGCATGCGAACGAAGTTCCGAACCACGTTTAATAATTGTTGCTGATAATCATTTAGCGACCGATCTAGACTGTCCACCCCCTACTTCTTACGCTGCGTTTTCACGGGTTTTAATTTGGGCCTACTGAATTAAGTTGGGAGCGTTTAGTTTCATACTGAAGCGACGCCTCACTGCTTCGATGGCCAGAGAAAATATGTTCCTGCCATTTTGCTTTACACTTCCGAGCTTAAACCATTCTAGGCAGTTTCACAATGACTGGCTGTCAATAATTTAGGCCGCATGCCAGTAAGGACTGTTGGAACGGGGATGACTATCCCTGAATTACTAGTCACTATTAGATGGTCATATCGCAACTGAGGCTCGAACCTGAATAAACTACTCACTTACCATCTGAGACGCGTACCTACGTCCAACTATAAAAACGAACATGCTTTTGGATTCAATTTTCAAAGCTTGACGCAAGTTCTTGGTAGCCAACTGATCCATATTAGGACCTCAGGTCGTCTGCGCCCGAAGCTGAGACACGGGTGTCTAATAACAAACAAGCCTGGTATTAAAATGTCGTCGACATGATGGACTAGGAGCAGTCGTCTGTTGCATCACGGAAGGCATTCAGCAGGAGTGCCAGCAGCCTAACTTTCCCTCAGTAATCAAAGCAATAACCGTTTTTTGCTTCTTGAAGTCGCTTATCTCTCAATCTAAATCTCACCGCATTGTCACCCGCACCATCGTCTTGCAGCAGCCACTCCGTAAGCGACTGTTGAGTGTGTTCTGCTGCCAGTCAGGGTGTTTTCTGATCACCGACTGCTTAGATAACCGAAGGTTTATCTATGGCCGCCTAAGCAGGCATTTAGGACGACATTTATTCTAATTGCTGACCAGTTATTGCTTAATGGTCAACACATGACGACAACGTGACTACCGCGAACGCTGGCTCTTACTGCGTGCCTTTCAACATGAATGCAACACCGGTGACTCGTGCTTGAATTATTTGCTGATAAGGCAGACTTGAGTAGTATCTGCCGCACCTTCTCCTCCCTCAGACACCAGGCTCCAATAGCAAGGAAGCGGATTCGGGCGCAGTGGCTAACAAGGCTGGGCAGTTCATGGACGCCTGTCATGGTGACAGCTCGAGCGTCGATTCCGACGATGTCCACCGTATGCTTCACGTCTGGGTGAGAACAGGGACGGTGACTTGCTTTTCGAGGCGGCGATTGACGGGCGACTCCCATTCTTAGATAACCTTTGGGATTAAGGAGGACCTTCTGAAGCGCATTCCAGATTTCGAAACTGACCGTAGACGAAAGATTACTACGGGTGACTACTGTTCAGGATGAGAGTCTAACAAAGATCAGCTCTTGATCCGCTCCTATTTGTCGTCCATCTAAATGACCTAGTACAGGAAGTGATGTCCCCTATAGTGTTCCTTGTAGACAGTCTTAGTCTGTGGAGGGAATAAAAAAATGGGAGAGGACTCCAGGTATTGCAACAGAAGCTACAGATATGGAGCATAATTCATGAAATCCAATGTTGTCAAATGTGTGATAATGCACGTAGTGCCAGCGAGACGAGGAAAAAATGTAACCTCATGGCAGTTTTTCTTGGAAAATCAACTATTGAAAACCGTCGATGTGCAAAAAGACTTTGGAGCATTCGCAAATTACGATCTAAGCATAACAACACAGTGTTCCAAAGTCTTTACGCGGGTAACGTCAACTATTATGACAATACGCAGAATGTTTGTCAGACTGAATGTGGATATCTTTGGTAAGCTTTGCGGAGCATTTTTCCGGTCAAACCTGGGACATGCGGTAAAGGCTTGGCGACCGTGGCTTCGGAAAGACATAGATATTCTTGGAGGAGTACAAAGACATGCTACAGCGCCTAGCCGCCTTAAACCTCTACTCCCTCCACTATGGACATGACAGAGGCGACCGTATGCTAACTTTTCGCCTGCTACGGTGACTTGATGTTGATGTGAACTGGGAAAATCTATTTGATATGGCACTGATGACGAATCTTGGACGTCATGAGTGTCAGCTTGAGGAGGAACTGTGACGCAATAACTATAAACATGCTACTATCTTAATTTCAATAAACCGTTTTGTTTGCGTTAAATTTAATATTGTTGAACGGACTGCGTGCAGGCGCGATCAGTGTTGTCCGTCGTTATTTACCAAATTCACCAGCTTCTGTCATTTACTCCAAATACACTAATTTGATTTGATCGGATTTGACCTTAAACACTAAAAGACCGATGGATAGCTGCGTACAACGGTTTCTATCAAAGAGCCATGTTCAGAGACCATTCTGCGGTATGAGGGGTAGATATCCTGTCCCTTCCAAGCGAAGTTCTGTCAACAGCCCACCAAATGGAGCCAAGGCTCATGGCCAACCAGACCACAAAACCAGAAACCTGACAACTTCGTCCACATTTGAGAGAGGTATTTGAGCTCATCGAGAATCAACTGGAATAACACTAAACACAAGCATAAAAATAATGTGGATGACGATCGAATATGTAAATCATAGTTTTATTACCATACCATGTCGCTTATTTGATTTAGGTCGGGGTTACGTTTCTGACTAAATTTTAAAAATACTTACATTTGTGACAGAGGTTAAGATTAGATCTAAGGTTAGGATTGGGGTAAATGTTAGGGTTAGAGAAAGGATTTGATTTGGAGTTATGGTTCCAGTATGCTCCACATCAGGGTGAGAGCAGGGATGGTGACTTGCACCTGAATTGGTTTATGGTGATAGGAACTTTCGCAGCATCTACCGCGTCTGGACAGTGGTTCAGCTTCCAGTTGAAAGTGTACTTTCCTTGTGTTGGGAGTGCCTACACTCTTAAAAAAGAGCCATCCAATCACTGGAGGCTATGTGGGTTTTCTCCAGCACGCTGTCATCATGATCACAGCAACTCGCCATTGGCCGCCCCTCTCGAGCCTGATCGATTCGGGCATGGGATTAGTCGATTAGCTCGTCTAGAGGCTCCTTCTCGAAGTGGATTGGGCCGAATGCAGGCGAACCCCAGTAGGATTTTATAAATACGCTCGACCAGGATTTCCAGTAACAACCTCAATGGGGGACGGCGGGGTTCCCACTTGGCGCGACGCGGGCCTGCAGATGGACCTGGGTGCGCACTCCCGAACCCCGATGCAGTCCTGCGCTAGTCCAACACATCTACTGCCTGGCCCATTTCGGAAGCAACACGTGTCTTGCATACCGCCTCATCCCCATAGCATGTGCCAGGCTTTTTTGAGGGTGGCTTGAAGCCTGCACGTGTGAAGGTCCTATCCAGTAGGTGTTGTTGCAGCCTTACTCTCAGTTCTGAGAAGGACGAGAATATCTCGTCAATTGGTAGACCTTTGAGCCATGACTGTAGTGCTGGATTCAAGTGCGTCGGTTTTATTTTAGTGAGAAATGCGTTTATTTGCTCCGAGTGTGGGTCCCCTAGAGTTGCTCTCCCTCTCTCATATACAGTGGGTGGGCTGACTCATGAAATGTCAGCCGAAATTTCCAAATGCGTCCCCGTTTCGAAAAGATTCATTAAGTAGGATTGTAAAACTAATCATCATGGAGCATAATTATATAATAGTACAGTAACCTCAGGGTGTCGGCTTTCGAATGAACTTATTTCAGACTGCATGCAAGAACTATACTCTGCAAAAAATGACTACTAATGTAGCATGCACTTTTCTCATTTATTTTAGATGCCCTTAAGAGTTCAATTATATTTCATAAAAAAAATACATTAAAATATTCATTCTTATATTTATTTGGTATAGAGTATAGATTTTGCATGCAGCCGAAAATAAGTTCTATCTTGGATGTGGCTGCGTTACGAAGAGATAAAAGGCACTGTTTAAAACTGGGAGGGGCGGGTTATCACATTTGAACTGGCCATTCCGAAAGATGTGAAAAATATATCGACTGGACGGATTATGTTGACAGTGGATCGACTGGATGACCAAACCAAGACAGCAGTTGGAAAAGTTTTTTGAAACCGAATTATACTCTTCTTCCGAGTATGAAATTGGAGGTATAAGGCATGAGTAGTGCTCCTCCAAATCTGACCGTTTAGTCGTCCCAGGCAGCTGAGGAACTTCACTATGGGTCGCGACTTTGCTACAGTAGGATGAAATGACCCAAATTGACTGGAATCACGGTGGAGAGATGCTCCTCGATCAGGTTATGGAACGCGCTCGTCCCACTGTGCTTTGGATATCAAACTAGAACCCTCGCAGATAGTCGCATAGAGAATATCAGCATAGGTATCGCCAACGTCCTCTTCATACGAATTTTTGAGATCTGAGGAGGAAGGATGGGATAAACTGAGGGAAACACGCGGTGTGGAGACCTACATACTCCGGATACTCGAGCCATCATTCAGATGTCAAACCCCAGTCCATCCTCTGCGGAAGCAAAATGGTTGCCATATACGAGGCTGCGCAGGGTAACGGAGGTGAAAACGCGTCTGGATACACTGTCAGTTCATGTTTCAGCAGTCGCATTTTCATATATATATATAGGTCGGCGGCAGGTCAAAGACGAGGGTTAGATTGGCACATGACACGCGTTAATCGGTGGTCCGAGCGAGCCCATACCTACTGACGTACACGGGAAGAGTGTGATGACAAGCAATTAATTAAGTAGTGTTGTAAAACTAATCACCTTGCAGCAAAATTCTATAATACTCCAGTTACCGCATGATGTCCGCTTTCGAGTGAACTTATTTTCGACAGCATGCAAAAAATATACTCTGTAAAAAATGACTACTTAAGTACCACGCATTTTTCTATTTGATTTTCGATGCCCCTAAAAGTCCAATTATATTTCATGGAAAACATGCGTAAAAATGCCAATTATTTTACTTATTCGGTAGAGAATCACGTCTCTTTCCGATTTTGTGCTCGAAAGAAGGGTATAATTCGGTTTCAAAAAAACTTTTCCAACTCCCGAATAATTTCGAGGGAGTTGGAAAAGTTTTTTGAAACCGAATTATACCCTTCTTTCGAGCACAAACTCGGAAGCGAGTATATCGATTTCAATGGCGAACACGTTGGTCACACAGCGGAGACAATACTAGGCGCGTAGTGGCACAGACTTCAGTAAATAATAGAATCACCTGTTTATCAGAAGGGAAAATTATTGTTTTGCAAATCAGCTGTACATGTGGAAAAAAGCTGGGGTAATTGTACCGAAAATGTGTTCATTTTTTATCCAACGATAACTTGCACTGAACTATATCAGATAGGACAGTTTGGCTGGCATAAGCGACGAAATCCAAACGGGGTGAGCGTGCCATCGGGGGCCTGCGTGTGAAGTTGTATCTGGTTTGGCAGGCGTGCGCAGTATCTACCACTCTCCGATGGCAAGACACTGTCAAGACCACTGCATTTGTGTCCGAACGTAGTGAATGATAAAGCTAAGCAGCCCGTCTGCGCGTACTACACACAGCCTGGTCTCAACGCCATGTTCCAGACCCTCACGAGGATGGCTGGAACCTCGCATGCGTGGGGATGTCCTATTGGCTAGATTGAACAGGAGTCATTTAGATTAGTTCTCAGTCCTGAGAGGGATCTAGTTATCCAGACCAGGCTGGACACACGAAGATTCTTCTCTAACAGAGTGCTTGAGGCTTGGAACGCCCTGCCTCCGGATGTTTTTATGTCTTCTTCCGTCGAGATCCTTAAGAGGAAGCTGGATCTGTATGGCAGTCTCCACTAAATTACCACCCGACCTTTGCAGCCTTGACGAATCCTAATGTTGTGATGCTACTTGCTATATTTCAGTAACATTTTAATTGGCTTTATTATTGTCTCCAACACCGCCTACGCTTAATGACATGCAAGTATGCAACTTTTGTCACTAGGGTTATTGTTTATTTCCCTGCACTCCAAACGACC
>CACRXP010000272.1:650408-674502 GCA_902702965.1 Spirometra erinaceieuropaei | reverse complement strand
CATTAGTCACTCTCTCACTAATCAATAGTGGACAGTGGCCTTGAAGAAGGAGACACGATCGCCGGGACAAGAGCTTTATTAGCCGGACGTTTCGGATTCCTACTCGAATCCATCAACGGAGACAGGGGCGGCCGTCTGGGATGAATAAGCAACCCTATTTGGGAATAGCATTGCTTACCTCCACAAAAAGGAGGCTAACAGGCTATAAACGATGCCCTAAACAAAGCTGGGCTCACGATATCTAAGCGCACACCGCGGTTCGCACACTGCTTAATATACGGCGCTGCTGGGGGGCTAGGATGAATCCGCTCACTCTGGCAGCCTGGAATGTTCATTTCCTTTCGGAAAACCCCAGGAGCAACCGATCTGAACGGAGGCCGGCGCTAGTTGCTCGGGAACTGGCGCACTACAAGGTGGACATCGCTGCACTCAGCAAGACTCAGCTCCTCGAACAAAGCCAACTGGAGAAGGTGAGTGTCGGTCACGCCTTCTTCTGCAGCGGTCGCCCCAAGGCAGAGTGACGTAACGCGGGCGTCCCCTTTGCCAAGCAAAATGGCGCCATGGGACGACTGCCCTGTCTGCCATAGGGCACCAACGACCGACTGATGAGACTGCTCCTGATTCTTCGGGGATCCAACTTCGTAACCATCATCAGCACCTACACCCCAACAATGACTGCCTCAGAAGAGGAGAAGACAAAGTTCTACGAAGACCTGCACGTCTGTGCCGAAGGCGGATCAGTTAGTCGTCTTCGGCGACTTCAATGCCCGCGTCGGGACTGACTGTGCTGCCTGGAGAGGAGTGCTGCGTCCTCACGGAATCGCCGGCTGCAACGAAAATGGCCTCCTACCACGGACCTGCGCTGAACATCGCCACCTGCTGATCAACACCTTCCCCCGATGCGGAAGAATGTCATCTGGACGCACCCCCGATCGCGGTGCTGGCAGCTGCTAGATTATGTTTTCGCTCTGCGACGAACTCTCCAGGACGTGATAATGACCAAGGCGTTCTGAGAGGCCGGTGGCTGGACGGACCACCGTCTCGTCATCTCAAAGACGAAGCTCCGTCTGAAAGCCCACAAGAGTCCACACGGTAAGGGATCTCCAGGCAAGTTGAATACCGCTTTACTGTTTTTGCGTGCTCACCGTTCGCATTTTAGCGATAAACTGACGCAGCGCCTGGAAGAACTGTCAGAAAACGCCTCCGTGGAGAGTCGATGGTATCAACTATGGGACGCTGTTCACTCGATCGTCCTGGCTGTGTTCTGCCGCCCACGTCGTTGGATGAAAATGACGCAGTCGTCAGTAACGTGCTACTCGATAGGAACAGGTTGCACAGAGCCTATCTCGACCGCCCAACCGATGCGAATAAAGCGGACTTCTACCAATGTCGCCGCTTTGCGTAGCAACGGTTGCGAAAAATACAGGAATCCTGGATAGCTCACAAGGCCGAGGAGATCCAGAGGTATGCCCACCTCAACAAATCGAGGAACTTCTTCATTTCGGTCAAGGTGATCTATGGCCCCCAACGAAAGGAACCGCGCCGATTCCCAACACCGATGGATCAACTCTTTTGACGGGGAAGTCGCAGATTATGAAGCATTGGGTCGGGCACTTTAGAAACGTCCTCAACCGTCCCTCCACAATCTCCAGCGCCGTCATCGACCGGCTCCGCCAACCTCGATCTCCCACACTCCCCCCTAGGAACCATTTGCGTCGTGCAACGAATCGCCAGCGGGAAAGCACCGGGCTCTGATGCAATCCCAGCCGAAATTTACAAGCCCGGCGGCTACCGCCTGATGGACCAACTCACGGCACTATTTCAGGAGACGTGGCGCTGTGTACAAGTTCCGAAGGACTTCAATAACGCGACCATCGTCCATCTGTACAAGCGCAAATGGGGCCGCCAGGTCTGTGACAATCACAGAAGCGTCTCGCTACTCAACATCGTAAGGAAGGTCTTCGTCCGCATCCTCCTCAATCATTTCAACGGACGCCTGCGGTAGTTCGACCGTTGCAACCGTCGATGTCCATCGTGTGCTCCACGCCAAGATGGGAGCAGGCAGGGGGACGTGCACGTGAGTTAGTTTATAGTGCGAATGGACTTGCGCACCATCTATCGCAAACCCTCCTCCTCCCCGTCTGGACCCGGTGTCAGGACAGACCGGAGGCGGGAGAGACCGCAGGTGGCTGGCACGGTCGGAGTCGCACCTAGGCGTACCACCACACCCCCTCGTCCACAACAAGCACTGGTAACAATCGGGAGATGGCACCCAAAAACCCGCCTAAACAAAGCAGCCTGTCTTACGGGACAGGCGGTACTAGGGGTGGTTGCTGGTCGAGATGTGCGATACTTGCCGACGGAAAGCCTTATTTAAACTGGTTAATGATCGAAGTTGACCCGCTTTCCGTTCAGTTATTACAAAATGGGTCGCGAAAGGCAGTATAGTGGTAACTGACGAGTGGAAAGCGTATAATCGTCTTCCCTCAGAAGGTTATCTACATTTTTCTGTTAACCACTAAAAAAACTTCAAGGACTCTATCACCGGACGGCACACCAGTGCCATTGAGGCACACTGGAGTAGACTGAAAAGGAAACTCTACGAGGGAGGCCCTGCATGTGGTCGAGCTGTGTGGGCTTACATAGACGAAGTACAGTATCGTCTTTGGTTTGGCCTCAATACCATGTCTCTGACAGATGCCTGGGAACTGTTCCTGTCCCATGTTGTGCAGACTTATCCTATTTAAAAGTGATTTTGTTTTGTAATAAACTGCCATAATGGGAATGTATGCCGTATATTCAGATGTACGTGTGTAACGATGCAAAGGTTGGGTAACAGCGACCATCGTCCATGTAACCTCCTGCGATGTTCATTCGGCCAGCCCATGTTAGGCCGTCGGGGAAAGTCCAAGTAGTGCGTGAAAGTAGGCCTGCAACCGCTGATATAGCCTGAAGGCGTTTGCGTCCACTGTTAAAGGTATTATTTCTAGGTAACATATTTTTTTGGGTCCCATCACCCGATTGTTATCCAAGCACTTAACCAGGATTTTCACTAATAACAGCACAAGGGGACAAAACACAAGGGTGACTTTGGAAAAACTGGGGTTCGATCCTGCGACCGCTTGGTTAGAAGTCCATCGCCCTAAAAATCGGTTGCTGCCGGGGGTCGACAGAAAGCCCTAACGCAATGGGTAAGCGCACCTCTACCATTGAATAGTGGATGGCAAATGACAGGAAAACAAGTGCGTGAATCAGCGCTTAGGTCACGGGAGCTAGAACTAGGAGTTTCACAATGCCGGGATGGGTATGGCTGGTTGACGAAGGCAAAAAGCCAGGAATGGCGCACATCGACCCATTGGCTTCCCTAACAAACAAGCTTCGCATGGGTGATAGGGGTCACGAACAGGCAACCACCTACCAGGCCGAAGTCGGCCAAACTATGATAGCAGAGGGAAGACGACAGAGTCTGGGGCGGGAAGGGGACGTAAATTGATACAACAGTGTTTCGGCCGTGTTTGCATTTATTCAGCCAATCATAACCCTGACCGCCAGCAGCTGGGACCGAAAACACAAAAATGTGAACAGACACACCTGGCGCAGCTGGTCTACCACTGGGCTCTACCAGATGGGTCATAAGCACTTCATCGAACCGAAGTTCATCAGTGCCTCGCCACCTGTCAGCCTCTGTCGCTGCAGATCGGGTATTAATTCAATCAGGAAAGGGCGCACACCAATCTATTGGCTTCACAAAGCAAACAAGCTCCGTATGTGTGGCAAAGATCACGAATAGGCAACCAATTACCAGGCCGAAGTCGGCCAAGTCATAATAGCAGCAAGGAGGGACGACGGAGAATGCGGGTAGATTGATACAGTACTGTTTCGGGCTTATTGTGCCTTCATTCAGCCAATCATAACCCTGACCAGCAGCAGCTGGGAGCAGAAAGACAAACATGCGCACAGACACACTTGGCGCAGCTGGTCCACCACTGGGGTCTACCAGATGGGCCGACTGGTGAGCGGGAGAGAGAGAGAGAGAGAGAGAGAGAGAGAGAGAGAGAGAGAGAGAGAGAGAGAGGGAGAGAGAGGATCTAGGAAGGTCGATAAACTGGCCTACTTGACGCCCAGAAACGACATTTTGACCATTGCGAACGATGACGTCCACTGTGTGCCCATAGCGTGGCGAGCGCAGGGCGGCGAATTGTGCGCAAATTAGTTCATGGTGGGGCAGACTTGCGCAAAATCCACTGCGCCCTCCCCCCCCCCTCCCTCACCCATCTTGGCCAGGTGGGAAAACACTATCAGAGCGACCGTAGGTGGGCGCGGGCGCAGTGACTGGTAGTCCCTCTACGCGTGCCACAGCGCGTACCAGGACGGCTCCGAGTTCACATGAGTGAGGTCTGGGGCATCGTAGTGCTTAAATTGCATACCTGCGGGTTGAATTTTCACTCACATCTTGATTAGACTAGGCAATGGTCTGTCCAGAATTCCGCGACGCATCAGCACAAGGCAGTGAAATGACTGTTTCTGGCTTATTTGCTTCCACCAGCCAATAATATCCCAGACAGTAATCGAGAAGGGGCAAGGTAGACCCTTAGTCCAGCGGTATTGATCTTCTTTGAAAGCCGGCTGCGCTGCTTCCATGGTTCACAGGACTGACGTCGCTCTCTAATTTACCCTTCGCCAATCTGTTCCGCTTGCATACTTATCAAGCTTACCTCGTAAATACTCCTTCGTTTGAACATCCCTCCTCGTCGTCCCTGCAGTAGGGATTGTCCTTTAGATTTTGCCTCTCCGAATTGTCTTTGTTAACTCGCCTTTTCAGTCTATCGCACACACCCGGTTCAACTTCTAGATCATTCAACCTGGGGATTAAGTTGTGACTGACAGCAAAGAAGTTGGGAAAATTGCCCTGGTTTTGTCGTATTTTTGGTGAATCATCGGGATATTCATTAGCGGTCACTGTGCAACCGTCTCAAAGGGCTTGATGCTGACCTTCAAGGTCAAACAGAATGTGGACACTGCGTTTACGAATCGAGTCAGGTTGATTGGCAGCACTCGCATGCGACAACTCTCGAATTGAAGGGTGTCACAAATTTAGCGCCGGATTTGCTGAATTGTGTATAAGGCGGATGCTTACATTTCAGGTTGGTCTGTTGCTCTATCGTGAAACGGGTAACCTACGTTGCATCAGGGCCGGCGTATTTTGCCCCGTTTCATGTAAAACCGGACCCATTACATCTACGCAAGCGCTCATTCTTGGTTATTTTGGCTTCGGAAGAAAACATCACTTTTGTGAGGCATTAATTTGCGGTCCGCTGTCCAGTCACTTACGATATCCAGAGGAGTTTTACCTGTGCCAATCGAGACTGGCAGAAAAAAAAACTATCTCCGTGAACTTGGCTGTAGTAAAATCACTTCCTGCCCCTTTCTTCTGCACGGCATGTTATCACGCTGTGTGATTCATTCTGCGCACTTAACACTCTTTGCAAAAAGACTCGAAGGTTGAGAGAGACCTTTGAATCCACGTAATGCTTGCCTAGTCGGCGCAATGACCGAGGCTAGGGTGCTTGTGTAACAAAATGCGCGAAAATATATCACTGGAGGGTAGATTTTCCAAACATGCAACGACCATTGTTGGCCCATGCGCAGGAAGATAGCGATCGCAGTCCGCACTCCGCGTCCTAAAGTAGAAGCTGGAGATGTAAAAGCTCAGTCGGCAGGGCTTTGTTGCGATAGTGGACATAAGACGCCGTCAGCGGACGTCCGGGGCGGGGGCGGGAGGGTGCCACTTCCGGCGTGGATCAAGGCGTGTTAACCCAAGGTCATCAACCAGTTGGCCAATCAGCAGGCGGCACTAACATCCGCCTCGCGGTGATGGCGGGCAGGCTTGTAATTGTCAGTCGCGCACACGGTCCCTAGCGTCCCCCGACGAGACTAGCAACGGGACAACTTAGCATGCAAATCTACCGGAAATAGCGCGAGATTGGGTAGGCGGTCTGCATATAATGTGTGCCGTGTTGGCCTTCTGAGGTGTAGGAGCATGAAGGGGACGTTCGCAAAGTTACTGCCTGACTTTGTCTCGGATGTCCACGGCCCAGAATTCACGAGAAACCACTGAGAGGCATTGCCAACAGGTTACTGCTACAGCCCCCCCCCCGTGCAAGGGTTGTTGAACCCGAAATCCGTCAGATCGGTGAAAACGTACATGACCTTGCCGTTGAGCTTGGATTAAGCCACACTTTTTACGGAAACGCCGCGCAAGCTGCCGATTATCTGAGCAAGCCGTACATGTGTTCAGAGTGCTGAAAGAGACACGACAGAGAGACTGTGGTGGCCGCTTCTTGTCTTCAGCCGGCCGTAACCTGATCGGGTGAATGCAATGTCGCCAGAGTTAGTATTCCCGATCCCAGGTGACAGGACAACGGATCCCCCGGGCTCCATCGTAGGACTACTTGGGGCTCAAGGAACTAGGGTTCGAATTAAAATCATCCAGACCTGGGGTTGGGTGCGCCTCGATGAGGACGACTAATGGGCCAAATGTGTGCTCTGTTGGTGTTAAACTCGCCACCTGTACACAAGGAACGCGAAAAAACAGAATCGGACATCCAGTCTTGCCACTTAAGTATTAAAGACGCGCCAAGCATCTCCGTTTGGAGGTTTACCAACCAATAGGATGAATCGACCCCCTCCTGGATAAGATGCGCGGCTTTGGGGGACTACTGGGTAACGATAGGGTGTAGGACCCACAAGTGGATGGCAACTCCAAAAATATATCCTGAAATCCAGTGTGACTATAAACGTCACTTATTGTTCGCCGTTCACATTGTTTGAAATTTACCTCCCTTCCTGACTAAGCGTAAACTTACCAGCGGCGCTTTACCCAAAGCCCGTCACTTTTTGACAATTGCTTTTTGTTTATTTTTTGGCCATTGCGCTCACTTTATTTGCCAAATGACAGCGTACAATAAGGTCTTTGGGCAGAAAGTTATCTATTTTCTGCGTCTTCTTGCCCCACCGGTAAAACCCTCACCATTCAAACTATGACATGGCCCACCGGCCTACACGCAGGCAGTCGCACAGCAACTAGTAGTAGACATAAATGAGATGGAGCCGACAAGAACAACGGAGACCGGAATGGCCATTTCTGGCTTATTAGCCGTCATCAGCCAGTCGTACCCTATCCCAAGTGTGGATCACTTGAGATTCGAACCCGGGATCTTTGGTCATGGAGTTTGACATGTAGCGGCTAAGCGGTGGTGCATGCTCAGTAAGCTACAACTTCCGGTCATATCCCAGGTTGTTGGAAGCGGGACGCCATTTGGTTAGGACACTTTATTCTGCACAGAATAGTGAAGGGGAAAGTTGGCAACCGGACGAGGATGCGTCCGGCGCCGCGGAGGCGGCGTCCGCGAGAGCGACGAGCCGTGTGTCGCCGCCGCAAAAGTGTCCTGGCAGATTGTTTACGCTATTGTTCCGGACTGTTCCCGCCTGTCTTACCAATCAGCGAGAGGAGTTGCGTTGATTGGCTCCGGACCCACGCGAGGGTAGTGACAAGCCTCACAGGGTGCAGGCAGAGAATCGACCAGGTGCATGGTGCAGACAGTGAATTGCAAAGAGAAGCTGAAGGCGCACCTGCCTAACCATATCCATCTGTCGGACGAACTCATGACGGTCAAAGGAAGGGCAGCTCGGAGGCCGGATGAGTGTTCCTTGGCCTCTCGACTGATGCATGAACACCAGTTGACGACACAGAGTGGATGGAAACCCGGGGCTCGCAACACGCGCCGGACACAGCTTCGATTGACGAGCAACCACCCCTCTGGATTGGAGCTGCCCGAATATCTAAGGAGGCGCATTTAAGGCGTGGTTTAGGGGGTACTACAGCAATTGCCCAGCATATCTTCCTCGCCAGTGTTACCACCCTGCCCACTCGAAGGGGAAGATGGCTGCGTCAGAGTCAACGAAGTCTGCAACGAGTGCGACCACGGACGGCTCGAGAGGCGTGGGGAGTCCGAAAATTCAGTCGGTCCGCCCGATAACCACAGTGGCACATTGTAGTACGCCAGCAGAAAGTTCCACAACACTTCCGTAGCCGCCGTCCCATGGAGGAACTTTGAGAGGTCTATCCTGCAGTATGACAACGCACCAACCCACAAAGACCCCCCACGGACAGTCTCGTTCGTCACAGTTTCTGGATTTGGTCTGCTTCGGCCAATGTCATAATTGTCTGATCTCACACCCGTCATGGCCTATATACGTTCTCGAAGACCAGGAGAAAATGTGTTGTCATACAATTGAAACTCCTCTTCAGCCGTTAAAGAAGACACAGACGGTTTCGCTAACAAGGCGGTAGAATCGAAGATCGATCGAGACAAAGACCGAACAGGATGCCCAAGTGCCCGAAATGACAGGCGACTAATGCGCTTTTCTTGATTATCTCTTCTGTTCAATCGAAAATAGCAGCCTCGCCACGACCTCGTGTTGACCGACACACCATATTTTCGGCCCGTCCAGAGCACAGGTGACAGGAATCACCACAAAACCGTTCTTGGGGGGCACAGCCCACAGAGTAACCTAACTCGCAGATCCAAACGTCAGACAGACCGAAATTCTAATGGACAGAAGACAGTAGCGCCAATTTCCAGCTTGACCTTGAGTCCTCTGCCGTCCTCGTCAGTGGAGGTGGCGAAGAGGCATTCCGCTAAACCGCTGCAGCTGGCTGATGCGAGATGCGCGCCCATTGGTCGAAATGCTGAGCTTTCAAGGTCACCCGAAAAGACCCCCCCCATTGGCTGCGACCTAGGTGTCGGTCATTTCCAATGGCATTCAGTTTATAGCCAGCCAAGTGGGCTGACAGAGGGTGTGGGAGAGGAATATGCTGAGAAAATTTACGTTTAAAAAGGAGCGAGAATATACAAAATAGGTGAATGGGTTGTATCTCACCCTTCTGAGACATAAAACGGAAATGGGGGGGTGGGGGGTGGGGGACGGACAAGCAGTTTTTTTGTACAGAAGTGAGCACCGGCTTGTTTCGACGCGTTTGACAGCCCATTGGTGGCAGTAGAGGGGCGACACAGCCGTTGTGCTAAAATCAAGAAGACGGCAACTGAAAGTGGAACATAGCAAAATCCCATAAGATGCTGACAAAGACAAGAACAATAAATAGCTGTGATAAAAGACGTTGGGAAATAGCAGCCTCCTGAAGTCGACCTTGATGTCCTTCTGTAGGCATGAATGTGGCACACTGGCAAAGTTCTTTCTCAAGAAACAACCGCTCCCATCTCGACGACCATCGTCACCACCATCCCAGAGGCCAGCGGTGGCATGAAAACTTATCTTAATGGTGGTTCACGATCGTCATGAGACAGTCAGCGTGCCAGACTTCAGCACTCCGTGTCCTGGTAGCATTGTCGTTGCTAGTCCGCGACTGCTTATTGGCTAGAGTGCGGTAGATGCAGTGCAAGTCGGCCAGCACTACAAAAGAAACCAGGTGGAAATCGTCCGTCACGATGGTCGAAATGTCATTCCCCAGATTCGAGGGCCTGCTTATCGCGCAGCTGAAGGCTGTTCCACTATCCGCCACCGGTGAAAGCTCCGGGTAGCGAACAGTTGGGCTAGCCCTTCTTCCCAGGTCTGCTTGTCAGCTTAACTGTGGTTTACCAGACACCTCTACAGGTGGAAAGTAGTGGAACAGCTTGCGGTAAAGACAAACATGCAATTAGAAATGGGCATCGACCAGACCAATAAGTTACCTTTAAAAAGGTCACATGCCTCGGCAGTAGTAAAACACGGCGAATGTTGCGCTTCATCAAGTAAAGCCTCACTTATAGCCGTCCAGTACGATCTTGGAACTGTAAACTGACGTCGCGGCCGGATGGCTGATAAGATCCACCACCACCGCCGCCACCACCACCACCACCACCATCACCACCACCACCACCACCACCACCGAATTCCGGCGCCAGTAGCCTGGAATGTCCGTTGTCTTTTGGATAACCCAACGGACAAGCGCCCATACAGGACCGCTGACAGACGCCGCATGATGGTTCCTCTGCGAGACTCATTTTCCACAATAGGAGGGGGGGGAAGGACTTATTGAAGTTGGGTGGAGACGCACGTCCTTCTGGGCTGGCAGGCAGGAGGAGGAGTGGCATGGCGCAGGCGTCACAGGAACGACCTAATGACCAACCAGTCTCCCAGAGCAGATTCGCCAGTGCTAGGACCAGTCGTAACAATCTGCACTCCAGCATAGCAACTATACTGACGACAAACCATCTTGTCAGTCTTGACGACTGCAATGCGTGAAGTGCAGACAACGTTATTCGGGGAGGAATTGTCACGGAGTGCAGAGTTAGAGCAACAACGAACCTCTCCTCACTGTTGAGACAGTTCTTCCGTTGCAAGTGACAATGATTATCACTTAATCGAAGTGTCAGTGTTGACCTAGGCGAGCAGCAAAGCAGACTTTCGCAACATTCCCTCTATTCTCTCTCTTCCGAGTCCATTCAGACCCCAATGACATGACCGGGGACGAGCGTGGACGCGGTGGCTGGGCCCACACGTCTACACGTGCTACAAACGTGACGATTCCCACATGCAAGAACGAAACATCATGGGACCCGAATCTGATCTACAGGAAAGATGTCCTAGAGGGCTCATAAGGACACTATCCTAGGTCGAGTGGACAGTTCGGGAACCTTATTCGGTACATGTTTTAGGGTTAAACTACCATGAGGCTATAATCACACAAAAGCGTTCGCGAGACCCATTGCGATGTCGTGCAAACCCGACAAGACGGCTTTGGAGGTTTAAGATGCCTTTATGGGTTCTAATTGGTCATGGAGTTCTAGTTCTGAATCCAGAATAAAAGCACCAGAGCAGGCATCTGAAGTGTTGCTTTCTGCATCGAACGGCAGTCTTTACGGCGTACAGATTATTTTAACGAACCGAAAATGTTTACCAACATATTCTCATTACACTTGACGCACATCCTAGGCAATATCTATAAGATGCAAACAGAGCATTAGGCGATGATCGCGCAGAAACGTCTTTGGCGCGAGCTCTGGAACCTGGTACTTAGACGTTGAAATAATCGTAAGTTGCGTACGGCCAAGGTAGGCTCCCGAATAAAAAAAAGGTCACACTAAGTGCACATTGCAATTCTAAGGGCTTCTTGTCAATGGTCGTGTTGCTAACGCTGAGAATGTTAGAAGTTGAAGTGCGAACTTAGCGTAAAACAAACAAAAAGAACTAAGACAGACTGGTGGTGAAGGCAACATTGCCATTCTGGGCCGTTTTACCAACCAAGTCGACGCAGTTGACAGGATATGCTCCTAACGGACTGTACACGCTGGTTGGATGAGCACAAAGACGAGGCAAGTCGATGTGTGAGTAGAAAGCTCGTATTAGGAACTGGCCTAAGCGTCTGCGGCGGGTCCCAACAAGCTGCCAGCAAGTAGCTCTGATCCGCTACAGATATTCAGGCGTCGTGGGGCCAAGCCCGTAATCCACGTACCCATTTCCACTATCAATAACGCCTAACCCAAAATGCACATAATATCAACAACAGTATACAGCTCGCATTCAACAAACATCACGGGAATTGCATAAACAAATTCTGCAGAGCGGCCGCTTACTCGACATCTGGCCAGAAATAGCGGCACCTAGAGTTGAACTGAGCATTACTGCATACTTCTGTTGCAGTGCCGACACTTCAACTTCCGTTGCCATTAAAAGGCAACTTACCAGTGGTACGGTCCAGGGCACTTTATGAGACGGGGGGGAGAGATGAAGAACCAGGGAACGCCCTCCTCACGCTGAAGTGAGAGTAACTGTGTCGACGAAGGTCGTTGACACGAACAAATGTCGCTTTGCAGATCGCACAAACATATGGTCGTTCACCGGTGTGGCCACAGAGGTGATCACGAAGCTTACTCCGTCTTACAAAACTCTTCCTGCAAGCCTCCATCGGACAAATGTACAGGTTCTTGTAGGCCCAATTAGAGACCGCCGAAACACCCGCGGCCAATTTGTGTGCCTCGGGTATGGGATGTGGGGTTGACACGGTTGACGGTTGCGTCACCTCTTCAGTCTCCTCCGGCACCGTCACATTTGAATCTGTCGTGTTAGTCCGCTCATCAGTTCGCCCAGAGCTCGCCGCCGTACTGACTGACAAACCGGACGTCACAACATTCAGAATGCTGACAGGGACGGAGGTCACCGCCTCCTCCGACAATGGACTAACCGACTTCGATGGGCTTCTTTCTGCCCCCTCCGACACCTTACTAGCTATCGGTGGGGGACGCTTTCGGGAGTTCACAACAGGCTTTACCGCAACTGCTGACGACGGCGGCGGAGGAGGAGGCGTAGAAGCTGCTGGAAGTTGGTTCACAACCCCTGAATCCGTCGTGTTCACTCCGGAAGCAGGCTGCACTTGGGCGACCGCAGGAACATCGCACGTCGGATTAGAGGGCTTGGCCTCCGATATCACCTCCGATGACCTGCTCTCTGACGAGACAGTCGACGGTGTCTTCATCATGGTAGGTTGAAAGCCCACAAAATTTGAACCGCTGCCGTTGGGAATCACGCGAAGGGTGATTAAGCGGCCAGTTGGGAGAGGGGCAACCGGCGGCGGTGGTGGTGTCACAGTCGTAGAAATGGACGTTGACGTACTGGTCAGTACATTGGAGTCAACAGAAGTCATGCTGATGAGTGTGTCCAGAGAAGTGCGCAGAGTCGAGGTGAGGCTACTTATTGTGGCCAGAAGTTGACCAAGTTCTGTCAGGGTGGACGACACGTCCTGGGGATGCGTCAACAGAGACGACTGCGCCACCGTCAGCATACCCGCCGACACCGAGTTCGCTAGCTGGGCGATCAGATTGGCTGTTGTACTGTTCACCAGAGCTGCCGGAAGCACGCTATTCACTGCTCCAACTCGTGACAAACCGCCATTCGGCATCGGAACTGCAGTCGGCATCTGAATACTGCTCAACAACGGTGTCTGTGCAGGCGTCGAGGTGGTGGGTGTCGGCGGGACACTTGTCGTCTGCAACAGAAGCGGCCGCGTATTCACCGTGGCACCCAAAGCCTCCAGACTCCTGTTCGAACTCAGCGCCGAAACTGGAATCAAAACATGCGTTTGAGACACTGGAGCTGTCTGCGACGTAGGCAGGTTGGCTTGACCAACAACCACCGATTTAGACTTCTGAGGCTGCGCCAGATTAGCTACAGCCACTGCTCCACTGTTAGTCTCTGGCAGGTTTGTCAATGCACGAAGAACCTGACTGAGCAGGATTGAACCATTCTCAGCCGACTGCGCTTGTACCCAGGGTTCACTGACTTGAACCACCTGATTGCTGTTCTCTGAGTCCATTTGCTCCACCAGCATTCTCGCTTGTGCGCTCGCCAAACTCATTGTGTCAACCACGGCCTAGCCCGCGCGTTATCTGCTGATGCCAAGGCGGCTAATGGGCGCCTCTGAATTGGTGACCGCCTCGCCAATGCCGTGCGTCCATCGCTCTGCCATCCAAGTTGGACGGCCTGGCCAATAGGAGGCGGAGGAGTGGACTTCAGTGGCAGAGTCACCCCTGGCTATCGACCGACAGCTCCTAGCAGGAACACAACACGCGTTGAGAATGAACCAATCAGTGCCCAGCCTTGTGGTGGGTCGACAGCTGACTCAGCTGTCGCTTGCTTCGCGCACGCGAGCGCGTCTGTGTCTTGCGGCCACCACGAGCGCACTGGTAGGCAGGCTTCAGCGACGCGCTCGATGCGAACTTGGCGGCCGTCTCCTATTGATCGGTGAAACAACTCGCAACGCTCGCCGGCTTGTATGCATTTGACTTGGACTGAAAACGGGGCGATTTGATTGGCTGCCTAGCCCCTCCAACCGGCTTGCAGCTAGCGCGCTCGCCTGGTCTGCTTAAGATGTCGCCAAGCGGGGGAATGTCTCTGGGACGGTATGTTCAAGCCGACCTTGACGCCGGACCTTCACGTACCATTCTGGAAGGGATGCCGTTTGCTTACAGAGGAATGTTGCCTCGATTTTACGATTTTCCGGAGGGGTAGATATGAACACTGTCTTCACAGACATGACCTTCCCAAAATGTACGGCTCCAGTAGGGGGCGGCTTGTGTGGGGTGGAACCCTCGCTGAACGTTGTGCTGGAACGAATTAGACTCGGCACATCAGCTGCAGCCATTTTGGGCACTGGTGATCGCTGCCTGTTAAGGTGCTCTCACTTGGTGCTGGGGGAAGCGTGCACTTTTGTCCTCACCAAAATTCTACTCCTTTTGATTTATATAGAGCAAACCACTGGCCGTACGTGGCTCCTAGGTTATGATGCCCTTTGGGCGCACAGACACCGACGGTGAGATCAAAGGCATACCTGCGTACCCGATCGCAGAGAATATGAGGCTAAAATGAGTGCGAGCAATGTCCGGTTTTTGGACGTGACGCCAGCGTAGGAGGCCAAAATCGGTTGGCCGGCTGAGTCAACCGGACATATAGGCGAGTCCCGCAACCAAGTTCCATCCATGACGGCAGACTGCGTTTGTGGGCGGATTACCAGTCGGCAGATCTAGTAATTGCGGAGGGCGTAGCGCCTATTCGTGCACGGGGAACAGTGTAGACCAGCCAAAGCGGTGACCGGGTCATCCTCCTTGATGATGTCCAGGCTGAAGAATGCCGCAGTTCCCAATCCGCATATCATCTGCTCGCTGGATCTAACATCCCCCCCTAAAAGCATTCGATCACTTCCTAAGCCCGGTCTACTCGCAGACATCAGTACCAGAAACCAGATCTGCAACTGTTCCCAACGTAGAACGCTTCTTACCTCAGTTACATTCGAGTGACACGTGCCGGTGTCCGTTCGACAGTGTGAAAACTATTGCTCCAGGCGACGACTAACAACAGGCTTACGAAAAGCATGCCTACGGTCGTGCTTGTGATTCTACTGCATGAGAATTCGACTTGACTGGAGAACCAAGAACCAGGATGCAATGGCCCCTTACCAATGTGGCCTTTATGGCACTCACGCATGTGAGATCTAAACTGCCAATATTGAAGTCCGATACATGTGGAACGATACCAGGCTGTCTAGTGGCGTCCGCTACTGCGTCCATTGATGTGGTAGGGTCGTTTAAGGACTTCAATGTCCAGTCTGACGAATAAATCTGTCCTGGGCTTTGGGGCACCTCCACCAGACTGGGTGGTTTGCCAAATCTTTCCATTTATAGACCTAAAAATGAGTTCATGCACGACGACTGACTGTGCTCAACCGACTTAGACAGCAGCCGTTTTGAGCTTATTCGTACTCTCATCAGACGGTCGTACTCCGACGTCGGAGGCCGAACACAAACAACACAAGCGACTCGGATTGGCGGCGCGGCATATCGGGCATTTTCGCCCACACTGGAATGGACACCTAGAGATCTACTTTACGTCTGAGAGCTAACCAACACTGTCTTCTGATGATGGATGCAGTGGACAAGTCCGGAGCTGTCATGTCGCATGAATAAGCTTGATCCTAATGCTATTCTGCCTTTATCTCGCGCCGCTGTGCGGCTGCTGACGGGGCTCGAGCGACAGAGAGGGTCCCAAGGCACGGCAGGACGAGTGAGCTCCGTGGCGCGATCGGTGGGCGCCCTTCTACCACTGATCCTCGGCCTCTGTCGCGGGCAAGCAGCTTCCCACTTTCTGTGACCAACAAATCGTGATGTAGAAGAAAGAGCAAGCCGGTTACCAGAGTTCATTCTCGCGTTTAGTGTTAGAACTTGAAACCACGACCAGAAACAAGTATTCGCTTGCTCCTTCCTAAAGCGGACTCCCGTCTTCCATCAACCTGTGCACTTTCGTCTGCGCCCTCCTTGGGAGAAATTAACGAAGTGCTGATTGTAGTATCGTTCGGCTGGCGTGAAATTACGAAGACCTGCAGAATGCAGTCTCAGGAGTAGCTACATCAGCCAGTGGAGAAAACCAAATTACCTCCGAGTTGCAGCTCTGATGGGGTGGGGTTAGTATCGTGCATACCGGCCCTCAGCTTGAAGAATTCGCGAATTTCAGATATAGAAGGGAAAATTATTTCTACCAAGCGGACATGACAAGGACGATATCGACGCTTGAATCAATACTTCTAGCAAAGTGTAGAAGGCGCCTACCAGGTCGTTGCGATATCCCAATCGTCACAAAAGTGCATGCGTGCCGGTCAGTCCGATATTTACGGGCTAAGAGTACGGAAACCGGGATCCCATTACTGTCGTTACGTGAAAGTAATCTTCTTAAGTAAAAATCACGAATGACACAGTCCACACTTGCTGCAACAACATCAGGAGACATCTCAGACCATCCAAGAAAGACGACTGAGGCAGTTGTACAACTCTATGACTTCAGGGCTGCATAGCTAGGGGCAGTGAAAAGATCAGCTCAAAATCTGGTCAAAACAGTACGTTAAAATATGCTAGTGGGTCTAGATCTTGACCCTTCGCAAATCAAAAAGAGTGATTATATTTCGGCGGATCTGCCGACTAAGGTAATACCAAGTGGAGGAGAACTATCAGCAAAGTCAGAGGCGCTGACCGGATGGGGTATGACAAAAGCTGCATCAAGTACAAGCATATTCGTCCTCTATTTGCACAATTCGGTATTCACCATCACCACAGAGGAGTCCTTACGGCATGGACTGCCGATGCGTGCGAAACTCTGTGACGAAGACTATCGCCAGGGCCTGCTAAGACCCTGAAAAGAGCATCGATTCGAAAGACTGTCTCCTTACTTTGTACCCTGGGGAAAAACTTAACCTTGGCACATGTGAGACCGAAAAGTCTCCCCTTCCCCCACAAACACAAAAGCAACCTAATCGGCATAAAAGCAACCTGAGACAGTCTTTCTCATATTTTGCCTTTGACATCTCTCCAACTCGAAGCGTCAACTTATAATCACATTAAGTAGGGACTAAGAGGTTGTTCGATGGCCGGAACCAGTTCGTTATTAATCTGAACTTTTGAAGGCCTACAGGAGCCTATCTTCAGAGATACAAACATCAACGGAACAAGCAACAGTTATAGGGGGGTATAAACCAATCAAACATCGCTGACGCCAGTTTGGCGGTGACTTCTCGCATGCACAAACATAAGCTGGTTGCGCGACGAGGTGGCGGACTTTAACAAGTGGCTGGCCGCACCTACGCAACGGGTTTTAACTTCAAAGCCACGACAGTAATCGTCCACGCCAGAAGCAAGACTAGCCGCGAATTGATTGAAGCCTGGGTCCCAGTTAGTCGATGTATCGATCCGGTGCTGGAATACACGGCCCTGCGTAGTCACCTCTATACTGACGTCCGTGGCGTTTGATTGGCTCATAGCCTCTGTAACTGTTGTTTGTCCTGGTACCGCTTTTATCTCCCCCGACGGGCTCCTGTGCCAGTTCGAAGGCTCAGATGAATAAAGAAATGGTTCCCGCGATCAAACAGCCTTCTTCTTCCTTCCTGATACATACGCCTGGCATATGAATATTCGCCTTAATTCGTATAGTCACATTGTCGACATAACCCAAGGTAGACGGCCTTAAGCAATGATTCCTTTAGGCTCAAAAGGTCACGGACACGTTAGGCCAAAGAAAACAGAGGTACCTGTATTACGAGGGGGAGGGGGGTTGTCCTCGTGTCTTAACAAAATCGGTCCCAGGCGTCTGCCTGGACCGCCCTATGTAACCTGAATGTACACCAGTGTCCCCGCCAGGGAGCGGCTGGGTACACTGCCTACTTGACGAACGATTGAATTGCTTCCAGATGCAAGACAGGAATAAATGCAACGTATAATCGAAAGCAGATTTTGCCAGCAGCTTATAGTTGTAAGCCAAAATAATACACATTGTCATGCCATTCCAACATCGAAAGAGCAAACAGCGAGGCGAAAGGATGATGTAGTCACTCAAATTTGGCATCTATGAGGAAGGTAATTTTGTGCCCAACTCGATTGCACTCTAATGATCGGTCCAAATGCTGGTGTAAATTACAAGAGGATGGATTCTTATACTTCACTCTTGCCCTCACTCCGTTTAAACGATCACGCAGTGAGCGTAGTGATGCGCAAAACTGATAGAATTCGTCCAATTTAGGGTCCGAGACGAACAGACTTGTCCCGGGTGTCCTGATGAGCAACCTTTTTATCCCCAGCGTCCATTTTTGGGGTGGTCGGATCCCGGAAAATGTCTGCAACCCCCAGTTGCCATTTGACAGTTCGATCGTCGTGACCGGGGATGTCCACCGTGTGCCTCACAGCAGGCTGAGGGCAGGGATAGTGACTTGCGCGTGAAGTAGTTTATAGTGATAGTGGACTTGCGAAGCATCTATCGCACCCTCTCCCCTTCCCCAACCGGGATCGGGTGCCAAGACAGCGTCAAGAAGACCGGAGGCGTGAGGCGGCGCAGGTGGCTGACACGGCGAAAACCCGCACACTAGCGTACCACCACAGTCCCCTCCCCCCGGCCAACAGCGTACGCTGACCGGGATTTTATACCACAACAAAAGTAGGGAGTGGCACGAATCCAAATGGGCGCGGCGTGATCACGCACACGGGCGTGCCACCAAACTCCCAGAGTGTTGGCATTTGTTATGGGTGCATATTCCTAATAACGTCTGGCGGACGCCGACCTAGACCCCGAGTGGCCCTTTTTAGGGGTCAAGTAGCACCATACCGCCTCGTCAACGCACCAACACCCGTTTCATTGGCGGGCATCGTCTTTCCAGTCCAACGCCCAGGTTCCCCAGCACGCCAATTGCTAATGGCCCGCTAGAACTGTTGTATCCTAGCCACACTCGATGGCTTACTGCGTCAAATGCACATGGGACCGGCGACAACATCTTGACCGGACCGGACACCGATCACGTGCTGGAGGAGGCCTACGGCTATCATGCCAGCCCTTCCACGCACGATCGATAAGGGCAAATCACAACTAGGCCAAAAGGATCACTACAAAATTCACTACGCCCATGCCTCGCACCAGACAACTGACCGGTGCAGACAGTGTGGCTGCGGCCTGGGAATGGGAAGGGAGCTTGACGGATCAGCACACTTTCCTCATCTGAAACAATCTGACGCGCTTAAAGTGATCACGGTGCTCTAAAAGTCATAACTAGAAAGTTTGCCAATTGACGGGATAACTCGGACCTCGCAGTCAGTTCAGTGTGTGTTTTTATGGAGTGGCGGACTGGTGGACGGAGAGTTAGGCTGCAATGGCCTCTTCTTCCTCTTGATGTGGTCTTGACGGCACTCCCACTCCGTGAGATCCAGGCCAGATGTGGAGACACGCCTAAGGGCGGCTCCAGCAACCTGCGCCTTCCCCCACCTCCGGTCTTCTGGACTAGGTCTTGACCTCGGACCCAGGTGGTGGAGGATGAGAGAGCGAGTTAGATGCTACGAAAGTCTACTGTCACGACGGTCGAACTGCCGTGGCGGTACGCTTACGATGCGCCGGCCACCTGCTCCCTCCCCCGTCTCCGCCCTTCCTGACTCTGTCTTGACACCGGACCCAGATGGTGGAGGAGGAGGAGGAGGAGGAGGAGGAGGAGGAGAAAGTGCGATAGACGCTGCGCAAGTCACCGTCCCTCCTTTCAGCCCGCTGTGGAGCACACGGTGGGCACCGCCGGCAACGACGGTTGAACTGACACCCTGGCTTAGAGCGTCAAATACACATGAGGACGGCGATAATATTTCAAGTGGACTGAACACCGCTCACGTGCAATCGATAAGAGCAACTCAAAGGGGTCATTTCAAAAGTATGTGATGAGCGTTCCGTGCAAGTACCGTCAGTGATCGATCTCATGAAGCGTTAACCGAGAATCTGAAATACACTTCTCATTAGGAGGGATTACATATGTACGCACCATCTCACAGCTTAACTTCAAGATTGTTCAATCATTCCAGGATGTTGGCCTTTGAATGCACTCATTTTCGGCGACCTGCGAAAACCGCATTCGATTAAAAAAATGATTACCTAAGTAGTGTGCATCTTTCCTATTTATTTCCGGTGCTCTTAGAAATTCAAAAAGAGTTTATGGAAAAATGCATAAAAGTGCTCTTTCTTGTACTCATCTGGTAGCAAATCACGTCTTCCTTAAACGATGTATTTGAAGAAAGGTTATCTTCCATCTTGTGCAAAGTTCCTAATTATAAGATTTTTAAGACCGTGCTATTTTCATTCGAATAGCATGTCATCCGCAAGTTTATAAATGTTTCTCATGAAATACACCACATAGTCTACATCATTAGCGCAAAGAGGAATGTATGATTTTCCTTACCCGGAAATCATACAGCCTATAGAGTGAAAACCCTAAACAAAAATCCAATGGCAGATCGGACTCGGAATTATTCGGGAATTAGAAAACTTTCGCAAAACCCTTCGTTTGAGCATAAAATCTCGGAACTAAATGATTCTTTACTCAACTAGTACAACAATATTTTTGTGCAGGCTTCCTATGAAATACGTCTCATCTTATAAGGACATCGAAAATCAAAACGAAAAGTGCATACTACTTAAAAAGTCATTTTGGCGAGTCAAATTTTTGCAGGTGGCCGAAATGAACGGCATTCAAAAGCCGACATGCTGGCGCGTCTGAAATATCATGTAGCATAATAATCACTATTACAACCCTACTTGAGTAATCCTTCCTATTTGAATTTAGGGTAAGATGTGGTTATGTAGCCACACTTGATGGATACAATACTATTGGGGTTGGGGGTTAAGGCAACTACTTCTCGACCAATCAAAGTACAACCACGCATTCCCAATAGCTTTTCTTTTGCATACAACTACTCGACCTCGTCGTCTGCGCGTTCCCCGGCCTCATCTGTAAAGACCCCTATTACCACCGGTCCCGTATTACAGGTGGCTGGGGTTTGTTTACTTCAGGTGGGGACCCGTATCTGCTTTTGCCTCTGATGATGGTTTCGCGCGGGAATCCGAAACGTCAGGCTAATAAAGCTTTTGTCCCAGTGATCGTGTCTCCTTGTACACAACCACATCTGACCGAATTTAGGCTAACATTTCATGAGATCGGTCACTGGCGTTTGGACAGTGGTCCAGCTTCCAGTTGACAATGTACTTTCCTTGTGTTGGGAGTGCCTACACCCTCAAAAAAGAGCCATCCAATCACTGGAGGCCATGTGGGTTTTCTCCAGCACGCTGTCATCATGATCACAGCAACTCGCCATTGGCCGCTACTCTCGAGCCTGATCGATTCGGGCATGGGAGTGGTCGATTAGCTCGTCTAGAGGCTCCTTCTCGAAGTGGATTGGGCCGAATGCAGGCGAACCCCAGTAGGATTTTATAAATACGCGTTACTTCCAGTCAGACGACTTGAAGTTTCCTAATACACTTTTTCGTGGCCGGTTGCATTCTCCTTCTCTGCCGTGTTGGTACTGGGGACAAGAGTGGAGTGCGCAGACGCTCTACGTGATTTCACGTACCAGGCCGGGTCATAACACCTTGCCTTTCTGATGATACTTCGGACATGTATGCGACGAATAATGAGTTCAACGGTGTAAGCCTACTGCCCTGAAATACACGACGGCTCGACCTTCGTTGCCGACGATGTCCACTGTGAGCCCCACAACAGGGTGAGAGCAGGGGCGGTGATTCACGCGTGACTTAGCTTAAAGTAGTAGTTGACTTGCGCTGCATCTACCGCACTCTCCCCTCCTCCCCAACCTGGAGCCGTTGTAAGGAGAGCCAAAAGGACCGGAGGCGGGAGAGGGCGTAGGTGGCTGGCACGGCGTAAACCTGCACCCAGGTGTACCATCACACTCCCTGGTCCACAACGGGCACTGGCAGGGATCCCAGTTGGGTGCGCATTCCCGATAACGCCTGCCGAACTCCGATCTTGACCCTGTGTTGGTCCGGCGCATCAAACGTGAGGCCTGTTTTAGAGGCGCAATGAGGACGACCCCGTGCATGTCTTTCTAAATACAAAACCCCCTCACGTACAAGCCACCCTTGTCGTTATTAAAACAACAGCCGACAACAATCACAATAGACTAGCGGTCCGGAATGAAAGCCGAAAGGGGATTGACCTTTCTTCAGGGGGATGAAGAAAATCTATAATTCACGGTACAGTATTTGCGTTTCGTAACAATGGGAGACGAAAATCGTGGCGCGCCGCGAGCCGATGTCAACACCAAAACCCGGTCTGATATAAAGGAGAAAATTGGATTTCGACAACCCTGTGATCGGTAAACAACTGGGTGGTGGTTCCCATTTAAACTTACAAGAGGTAGGGGAAGGGGCAGTGTGTGTGTGTTGAGATTCTAGTAACCTAGTCCTCCCAATGCCCAGAGTACTTCAGCATTACTGTGGGGTACTTAGGGACACAAAAAAAACTCTCAAAAAAGCCTTCTTCGATCTCTGCTAATTTAGCTTATTTTGCCTCTAGTTGTGTCCTTATCTAAAATTCCGGGTCAATAAAAAGGCAGCTTACCAGAATGGTATGGTTCACGAGATAGAATGAGGAGAGGAGGAATCGGGGACGCTGTTTTCGGCTTTCGAGTGAGATAAATTGTGTCGTCGGAGATCGCAGCTACGGATGAATCTCGCCTTGCAGAGGGGGCACACGTAGGGTCGTTCACCGGTGTGGCCACAGAGGTGATCACGAAGCTTACTGCGTTTTATGAAACTCTTCCTGCAAGCCTCCATCGGACAAATGTACAGGTTCTTGCGGGCCCAATTAGAGACGGCCGGAGCGGCCGCAGCTAATTTCTGCGCCTCAGGTGTGGGATGCGGGGTTGACACGGTTGAAGGTTGTGTCACCTCTTCAGCCTCCTCCGACGAAGATGCCACCGGCACCGTCACATTTGAGTCTGTCGTGTTGGGCCGCTCATCAGTTCGTCCAGAGCTCGCCACCGAATTGACTGGCGAACTGGACGCCATAACATTCGAAATGCTCACAGGGACGGAGGTCACCGCCTCCTCCGACAATGGACTAGCCGACTTCGATGGGCGTCTTTCTGCCCCCTCCGGCACCTTACTAGCTATCGGTGGGGGACGCTTTCGGGGGTTCACAACAGGCTTTACCGCAACTGCTAACGACGACGGCGGCGGCGGCGGAGTAGAAACCGCTGGAAGTTGGTTCACAACCACCGAACCCGTCGTGTTCACTCCGGAAGCAGGCTGCGCTTGCGCGATCGCAGGAACATCGCACGTCGGATTAGACGGCTTGGCCTCCGATATCACCTCCGATGACCTGCTCTCTGACGTGACAGTCGACGGTGTCTTCATCACCGTAGGTTGAAAGCCCACAAAATTTGAACCGCTGCCGTTGGGAATTACGCGAAGGGTAATTAAGCGGCCTGTTGGGAGTGGGGCAACCGACGATGGTGGTGGTGGTGTCACAGTCGTTGAAATGGACGTTGACGTACTGGTCAGTACACTGGAGTCAATAGAAGTCATGCTGATGAGTGTGTCCAAAGAAGTGCGCAGAGTCGAGGTGAGGCTACTTATTGTGGCCAGAAGTTGACCAAGTTCTGTCAGGGTGGACGACACGTCCTGGGGATGCGTCAACAGAGATGACTGCGCCACCGTCAGCATACCCGCCGACACCGAGTTCGCTAGCTGGGCGATAAGATTGGCTGTTGTACTGTTCACCAGAGCGGCCGGAAGCACATTATTCACTGCTCCGACTCGTGACAAATCGCCATTCGGCATGGGAACTGCAGTCGGCATCTGAATACTGCTCAACAACGGTGTCTGTGCAGGCGTCGAGGTGGTGGGTGTCGGCTGGACACTTGTCGTCTGCAACAGAAGAGGCCGCGTATTCACCGTGGCGCCCAAAGCCTCCAGACTCCTGTTCGAACCCAGCGCCGAAACTGGAATCAAGACATGCGTTTGAGACACTGGAGCTGTCTGTGACGTAGGCAGGTTGGCTTGACCAACAACCACCGATTTCGACTTCTGAGGCTGCGTCAGATTAGCTACAGCCACTGCTCCACTGTTAGTCTCTGGCAGGTTTGTCAATGCACGAAGAACCTGACTGAGCAGGATTGAACCATTCTCAGCCGACTGCGCTTGTACCCAGGGTTCACTGACTTGAACCACCTGATTGCTG
>CACRXP010000272.1:578652-632741 GCA_902702965.1 Spirometra erinaceieuropaei | reverse complement strand
ACATGCACGCGACTCTGAACGTCAAGACCAAGATTTTAAAATACAAACAGGAAAAGGTGCAACTACTCCGACTCCGATAATGTTCTGGAGCGAACGGGCCTTGTTCCAAACGTAAGGCCAGTTCATGGGGCTACTGGTTAATTAGGTCAGTCGTTTTTTACCTCCACGTGTTCATGGACAAAAGCAAATCACAAATCCAATCCGCTTGTTAGGGCTACACTTTGTTCAAGTGCTTCGATGATTGATCGAAACCAAGGCGAATGCAGACAAGGTCAAGAAGATATCTAGATCAAAAGACGGTTTGATGGTCGGAATTTCGGTCGAATGGTCTGCGCTTTCGTTTCGAAAAGATTAATTAAGTGGAGTTGGAGAACTAATCAACAAACAACATAATTCTACAACAATTCAGTTATCCCAGGATGCCGGCTATCCAGCTAACTTCTTTCCGGCAGCATGCAAAAACTATACTCTGTAAAAAATGACTAATTAAGTAGCATGCATTTTCTCATTGATTTTCGATGCCCTTAAAAATTCAATCATATTTCATGGAAAACACGCATAACAATATTCATTCTTTTGCTCATTCGGTAGAAAATTACATCTTCTTCCAATTTTATACTCGAAAGAAGAGTATAATTCGGCTTTAAAAAGTTTCTGATTGTGAGGTTTTCTAATACCATGAAACGGCCGTTCATAAAACATCATGTATCTGCAGTTACCAATGTTGCTCGTAAAGTTAACAACATTGCTCAAATTCACTGCTGAATTTTATGAAGTCCATATGGCGTCTACTTAATACCGTAGAGAAACGTATGCTTTTCCGTGCGCGGAAAATATATGGTTTGTAGTTTGGCAATCCTGAATGCGAGTGTAACAACACGTTTGGTTCAAAATTATTCGGAAATTGGAAGTTTTTGAAAACGGAATCATATCCTTCTTTCGAGTATAACATTGGATGAAGACGTTATTTTCTACCGAATGAACGGAAGAATTAATATTCTTATTTGTGTTTCCCATGAAATATGATTGAATTTTTAAGGGCATCGAAAATTACTTAGAAAAATGTATGCTAATTAGGTATTTATTTTTTTTACAGAATATGGTTTTTGCATGCAGCAGGAAAGAAGTTCGGTCGAAGGTCGGCATCATGAGGTAACTGAATTATTGTAGAATTATGCTGCATGATGATTATTTTTACAATTTTACTTAATTAGTCTTTCGGAAACGAAAAGGCATTTCGGAATTTCGGTTGACATTTCATGAATTAGCCCACTGACTGTACTCGCCTGAACTTTATCGCCCAGAAAATACCATTCATACCGAATAACGCTGTTCCAAGGGGCTTATACTCACCGTGGTGCAATGAACGTGAACCTGAAGAATCACAGCTAATTGTGGCAGCTATTCCCTTTCAACCGGTATCATCACAACGGCCTAAGCCATAGTGACCATCACGACCTTCAAGTGCTTCGATGATTGCTCGAAACCAAGACACGTGCATACAAGGTGTCACGCAGCGGCAGAATATCGGCGAAACACGTGTCTGGGCTTTTAGCAAGTATCTAGGTCGGGAGTACGGTATAATACCTTTACCATATGGAATTCATACTACTCGTAGTACTACTTGTTTGTAGAATGGGCATTACGTGGTTATCCCACAGTAGTTGATTGTCTTTGACTCAAATGTTCATTGAAATTTCCGTTCTGACCCTAAAAAGTCATGTCCCGGCGATTTAACTCCAAGTTCTGCACTGATTAATTTCTGAAATTATTCACCTGATTATTCTCTGGAGTTCATATACCAGAAACCGCTAGAGAACGCTGGGGGTCCCACTGAAGAGCCGAACCCCTCGCAGCTGTGTCACGCAGCGGCAGAATATCGGCGAAACACGTGTCTGGGCTTTTAGCAAGTATCTAGGTCGGGAGTACGGTATAATACCTTTAATATATATATATATATATATATATATATATATATATATATATAGATGAAAAGGCAGTCTGATGGTCGAAAGTCGGTCGGTCGAATGGTCTGTGATTGGCGTGCAACGTGAGGAGCCAGGCAAGCATGCTATCGAGATACCGATGTTTGCAGAACAGTATTGCCGACGAGGATGAGAGGGCCTGGAATGGTCATTTTTGGCTCATTGGACCTCGTCAGCCAGTCATACCCAACCCCGAGGCGTGAAGCACCTGGGGCTCTATCCCGTGACCTGTGAGTTAGAAGTCTAGCGCCTCTTACCACTGGAGTCACGGGCTCGTTGTCTGTCGGTTGCGATCGGGAATATACAATGGTAGCGGGGCGCCCGTCGATCGTTTCTACGGAACCCACTCGTCTCATTGTGCCTTACGGGATCTCGCTCTCATTATTTTCTTCCAAACTCCCACCATAGGTGCTTCTTAAGGCATGTAAATGCAAGTTACTACATATAAGCGAGGAAACTTAACAGAATGACGTGGGACATGCTCATTTCATCCACAAGTGAGTACTAGCATATTATGAGCAATATTCCAGCAACCATCGCAGATTACACTAACCTAAGCATCATTACCAGTGGAAACGACCGTTCAAATCCCAGGTTTTTGTCTCAGTGACGATGAACGCTCAGTTGTTGGAACAATTGGTTGCAGTGGTCCAGGCTTTCCGGACCCGTGTATAAACAACAAATACTGAACGTTTTGTGTAGTCGAGATATGAGAGAAAAATAAGGAGGGGGGGGGGGCGGATTTCAGGAGATCTGGGGGTCTGCGCCAAATCTATTAGCGGACACGTCGGCCTTCCGGCCGTTGTTTGGGGATTTTGGCAGTCTTCTGCGTTGTGTATCATCACTTGAATGGGCGGTCAGTTGCGCCTATGCTCCCTTTTCGTGAGAATTAGTCAACGGGGCGTAGTTGCTCGGTATTTTGAGCTCCTTCTGACTGTCCTGTCCGATAATAGCGTATATAATGGCTCAGGGCTTTATAGGCGGCAGGAAGGTCTAGATGCCTGTTGGTGGATTTGGCATCTAAGGATGAAGCTTCAAGTGTGAGACATTCAGTCCTTGGACTGCTCCGGCTTAAGATGGTTGCTCCTTGAAAGTCAAAACTGTGGCCAGTTTCCCCCATGTGAATTGCAAGCTGTGGTATTAACATACTGGACGTCGTCAGCCAGTCATACCCAACCCCGAGGTGTGCAGTACCTGGGGTTCGATCCCGCGACCTGGTGGTTAGAAGTCCAGCTCCCTAACCACCGAACGCCTCTCGCAAGCAGCTGGGCGGCCGGCTCAGTGGCCCGTCACGTGTCGTGTTTTTCATCTCCCAAATAAAACTAGGAATAAAGTGCGTTTTCATGAGCCAAGTTGTATTCATACGGACGTTTCTGAAACTCTTGAGTAAGATGCGGTTAGGTAGCCCCACCTGATGGACACAATACTGTTGGGGTTGGGGTAAGGGTTAAAGGGTAGGGTTAGGGGTAGGAGTGGGGAGTTAGTGTTATGGGTTAGGGCAACTGTTTCTCAACCACTCAGAGTACAACCACGCATACCCAATAGCTTTTCTTTTGTATATAAATACTTGACCTCGTCGCCTGTATGTCCCCCTGCCCCACCTGTAAAAACCCCTATTACCACCGGTTCCGCATTACAGGTGGCTGGGGTTTGTTTACTTCAGGTGGGACTACGTAACCGCACCTGGCCGCTAGGGCATTGAACTTCCCCCCAACAGGTCGCGAGTTCGAGCCTCGGGGGGCTGCGTAGCTGGGTAGAATTGGCTGATGGTGGTTAAGAAGGCGCAAGGGGCCATTCCATTCTCCCTTGTCTTCACTGATCATTATATTCTGCCTGTATATTGCGCTCCTCTGTGCGGCCGCTGGCTTGAGTGAGAGAGCCCTAGGCACGACGGAACCATTGAGTTTTGCAACGCGATCGGCGAACACCCCTCTACCATGCCGATGTTGTTTACGGCACAGCATCCGGTGGAACAATCTCGTAGCTGAAGCATGGACAGGATTTTCGGCAGGAGACGCTTGAGGGAGAGGACTGGACGAAAGCAACTGCTTTGACACTCGTTAGAAATCGGAGGAAAAGGAAGTGCTCACTGGATCGAGGGCCTTGTTTGACTGACGTTTCGAAAAGCTTGGGCGGCTCTCCATTATCTGGGCCGAAGTCCATCAGCCACAGCAGATAACTACGTAATATTCATTAACTGCAGTTGCCTACCAAATACGTTTTAACGATGGAGACTGCAACTACGTTGGGGAAACCGGACGGAAATTGCAGACCCACCTACGTGAACACAAACTGGAAACTAGGAGACTGGACCCAAACTCGCAGCTTGCGACTCATATCGGGGAAATCGGTCGCAGTTTTGATTTTCAAGGAGCAACCGTCTTAGGAAGGTGCACCTCAAGGACATAACGTCTCACACTTGAGGCTTGGTACTCAGATGCCAACTCCATCAACAGGCATCTAGACCTTCCTTCGGCCTATAAAGTCCTACGTCATTACATACGCCCTGACGAAGACAAGACAATCATACGGAGCCTAAGAATACCGATCAAACACGGCCTGTCGACCAATTTACCCGAAAGGGGGACGCAGACGCAACTAAGCCCAGTTGAGGTGACGACACACAATACAGGAGGCCACCAGCACTCACAAGCGACGGCCAGTAGGCCAAGGCAGCGAAAGAAGGGAAAAAAATCGATCAGCCCAAGGCCAACTAATCCGGCTGTCTACTCAAAATTCTGATCGATTTTTCACTAGACGCTTTGATAATGGAGAGCCGCCCAAGCTCTTCGAAACGTCAGCCAAACAAGTCCCTCGATCCGGTGAGCACTTCATTTTCCTCAGATTATCGAGCTGGATCTCTTATTTTTGCTAACCTGAACTCGTTAGCAGTTTGGTATTCGCCAGTTAAATCCTACATTCACACTACTCACTTGCACCCAATCAAGACACGATGAAAGCACTTGAAAAAACTGGCATTTTTTCCTTCTGGATCAAACAAGAAACCGTCGTTTGAAGTCGCCGGACGGGCGGAGACAATAAGACAGACCTTGAGACCAAGGGACAGTATTCAGAGAACGCTAGGAAAAGTCAAAAAGAGGGGAATGGGAAAACCCAGAAGTTGAGGAATTACCGAGTTCTGGACCAGCTGCTTACTACGTCCACAACGTCCTGACTTAACATAAACTGATTCTGGAGTTGCGAAAATTCCCATGGCAGTATTCAGAAGACTAGTTGGCGAGCATATGTTTGTTTTCGGCAAATCCTCGTCAATCTAATACATGCATATGGGAACGGGGTCAAGTAAAACATGCCAGTTATTAAAGAAATCGATAAACGTTCTCTTAACACACAGGTGCGTTGAGGGAATACGAGGAGCGAGGGGATAATAAGAGTCAATGCCAGGGGGGGGGGGTGATAGCGGAAGGGTGCGTAGAACTGCATGTAATTAGTCGGCCTTTGACCTGTCCCACAGGAGCAAGTGAAGGAGTAGATGCACAATAAGGTGATCTGAGATAGTAATCCATCCCTACCTTCTCCGCTTAAAATAGGATAGAGAATAATACTCGAACCCTTGCTGCTGGGACGTTTCGAAGGACAGCTTGATCAAGGCGTCTTCTCAGGAGTTCACTCACAGGAATCAGGTCACGAAAGGTGGGCTTATGCGCGTGGAAGAACCTTCTCCAGGCTGTGCACTTACCGTGACCAAAGGTCAACTAACCACGTGTAACTCAACACACCCTCAACCCTCCCCCCTAGCATTGACTCTTGTAATTGTACAGGCCTGATGAGAAATTACCGAAAGCATATGCTAGCCAATTGACTTTTCACCCCATATTCCCACACTCCGCCTGTGTGTTAGGAGAACGTCAATCAATTTATTTAATAACTGGCATGCTTCACTTGACCCCGTTCCCCCTACTGGTCTGACGAGAATTTATCGAAAGCAAACGTATGCTCGCCAACCAGTCACCTGAATAAACTGATTATCTGAAGTTCACTGAATGTCAGAAAGGGCTTTATCTGCAACTACCTCTGATGATGGGTTCGAGTGAGGATCTAAAAAGTTAGGCAAATAAACTTCTTGTTCCAGGGATCGCTTCTTCTTCTTCTTCTTCTTCTTCTTCTTCTTCTTCTTCTTCTTCTTCTTCTTCTTCTTCTTCTTCTTCTCCTCTTCTTCTTCTTCTTCTTCTTCTTCTTCTTCTCCTTCTTCTTCCTCTTCTTCTTCTCCTTCCTCCTTCTCCTCCTCCTCCTCCTCCTCCTCCTCCTCCTCTTCTTCTTCTTCTTCTTCTTCTTTTTCTAGACAGGCGATCCCCAGCCGAGAAAGGCCCTTGGAAACGCATGAAGCACTCATCTGTGGGACTTGCTTATGCCTCATCAGTCCATCATCCTATGGAAGGTATAGCCCTTAAATGCGGAACGGTGCTATTACACCAAATCAAAATGGAGAGTTCAGGACCTTGGTGGGGCTGCTTTGATTTTGTGTGATTTCGCAAATACTGTCGCCCACGCGCGTGGCGAGGTGGTTATCATCGCGTTAGGTACTGAACCCAATGTCATAAGCAGGTCACCGGTACTCTGGAGAGTGTGATGAGCGATGGAGACCTCTCAATGGAAAGTGAACACCCTCTGTGTACAATAACCAATTGAAAGCTCATAAAGCAGCCATGACGCCTACTGTTTGTCCTGGCTTTGAAGACTGCCAACTGATCCGAAAACTCAGTCCATTTTTGGCACTAGGAAAAAGCGATTTTTGATTACTGTTCTGCTTGAGCGAACTTGGCACGAAGGTAGATGGAACCGAATGCCTTTAGGGAGACAGGGCTCTCTCTTCAGTGTGAGTCTTGGCCTTCGGAGCCCATATTAAACGCGTATGCTTCACAAACTTTCCCCTCCTACGTTTGAGAGGTAAAGACAGACTACCGTTGGAGGCCACATCAGTGTGCATCTACTCATTCACTTGTTCCTGTGGAGCAGGACACATAGGTCGCACAACGAGACGCCTGGTAAAGAGGGTGCGTGAACATATGCCCGCCTGGCTAGGCAGAGGTGAGACGCGGTCGAATTCGAGTTCTATTCTCGCACATTTAATCGACATGAATCACCGAGTCGATGCCAAGGAAGCATTTCAGGTTGTATACCGGAAACCAACATGCTTCTCTAAAGGCCAACGACAACAGATACTGGCAACGGCTGAGGCAGTGGTTATACGGCTAGCGAATCCGGTGTTATGTTGTCAGAAAACCCTGACACAAGCGCTCTCTCTGTCGTGGCCAGCGCCAACCCCAAGTAATGACGACATGCCGCATCAAATCCCTAATTACAGTGATGGGTACTCCGTGTACTCAATCCAAGAACATCACTCAAGGACTCTCTTACCCCCCTCCCCTAGCTCAGAGGACCAACACCCGCCGACCTTGTCATGCGGGCGGCGTGGGGATGATGAGTGTTAATGGCTTAATAGCCCTTGAGACACCTATAAACACTGTTGATTTTGTACATTTTCATTCCTTCATGCAGCTGTATTGGCCTGGCGAAGAATTACCGAAAACACGTGTTTGCCAACTTGACTTTTCAAGTGTAAACAGTACTTGCACGTTTGCTGACTGATTTTATAACTCCATATTTTTCACGTACTCAAATTTATTTATTTGGCCTACTGTTGAAATTTTCAGTTTCCTTTTCAAATTTGTCTGTTCACTGCTAATGTTCGCCAGATTTCAGTTTTCCTTTTCAGGTATGAGTCGGGCGTTTGATTGTGGGGTATTTGGGACATTCCTCACATTAAGCCCGTTTAACTGGCTTTGATCAGCGCTACCGTCTACCAAGTACTAACCACTTTGAGGTGATCAAGATGGCCACAGACTTCGGCCACTGCGGGGATGTGGCAGTACTTATAAACTCCTTCCAAGAAGCCTGACCTCAAATTTATCGCGAAAAACTTAAAACTCGTGTTGTCATTTGATCATCAGCCACCCAGGAGTTCACCTTTGTTGACAACTGTACACAATTGGAGAATTCGTGACTTTATATAAGCTGGATTGTCAAATGCGTGCTTAGCACGAACGGTGGTACAAAAGATCAGATCCGCAAGATCAGTGTATGCCAGTTCAGCGGGAAAATAGCTTCCAGCATCCGTCTCTGGGCAAACACGATAAGAAGTCGATTGGCAGATACAATGTAACAGTTGAAAGAATGATCAGAAAAAGAAGCGGTCGCTGGAACAGGGGCTTTATTCGCCTGACGTTTCGGATTCTCACTTAAATCCATCATCAGAGACAGTAGCAGAAGAGGGTGACTTGTGCACAGGAAGTTGCAGTATTCATAGGATGCGGTCGCTATGCTTCCGCATACCTATAGCAATTAACCGCCCTCCTCTTCATCAAGGATCGTTGCCCGCTGGTGCGATAATTGCTTGATGACCGGCATGCAAGTTGTTAATTGCCAAAATGTCATCACTCGTGTTGGATGCTGGCGTGATGATTGCTCGGCCATCTGACTCACCGGTTTACGCGCTTCCCGAGTGGTCAATTACCTTGGCCAGCCTATGCATCAGCACGGAATATGGAATGGGGATGTCGTTGCACTTGTTGATAGAATGAGGTCCCGTGAACCATGACTCAAGCAACTCGCGGCTCACACGATTATCCCCCCTCGAGAGAATTTCGGCCTCATCGAACTTGACTGTGTGGCCCGGTCTCGTTGAATGGGCCGCGACCTGAGAGTTGGCGTCATTTCTCCGTACCGCTGCCGCCTGTTCGGCAATTCACGTTCGGAGCAGTCTTCCAGTTTCTCCGGCGCAGTTGCTTTGTCCGCAACTGCACCAGATCCGGTAAACGACTCCAGATGTTTCTTGCCGTGGCAGTGGGTCTTTTGGTCTCATCACCTGGCGCCTCATGGTGGCCTCCGGTCTGTGCGCAACTCCAACCCCAAGAGGTGCAAGAAGGCGGCTAACTGCCTCGGAGACTTTCTTGATGTACGGGATCGCTCGCCAGCATTTGGGGTCGGCGCGATTTTGTCGCCCGTCTCGTTTGCGCAGGCACTGGTTGACGAAGTTGCGCGGGTAACTATTTTCTCTGCAAACCCGTCGAAGATATTGGGATTCGGTAACTTTGTCTCCCGGTTCACTGCAGTGCGTCTCAACACACCGATATAACGTTCTTACGCAACTGCGTTTGTGGCTGATTGGGTGGTTACTGTCGAAGTTCCGTATTTGCGTAGTGTTCGTCGCTTTCCTGAACACTTTGGTCTTTAGGCCACCACAATCATTGCGGCAGACGAGGACGCCAAGGAAGGAAAATCTAAAGAATAATGACGTTGTACTCATAATTATTAAGTAGGGTGTATTTTGATTTGTTGGTTTCCACTTGAGGCAACCAAATGCACCTATAGTACTTTTTAGAATTTTTTACCCATGAGCAGAGTGAGCATACAGGTGCAAGTATGCATGTGTACGCCTTATTACCGCCGGAAAATGCCTGTTCATTAACCAGGTTGTCGATCACGGTCACTACCGCGGAGATCAAGAAGGAGGCTGATCTTACCATTACGCACATACGGCATCTCGCTTAGCCGCAATAGCAGCCTAGTTCACCCACATGGAGACGTGGAAGACCATGCAGACAGCACAAGCGGAGGAAGAGACTGGACTGCTATTTGGGTCTACTTGGAAATAAGTAGAAGGTTCACCTGTCAGTCGCCCAAACGTTGTTAGCAAGGACGTGAAGAAAAACACGATGGGCTGCAGAATAAACGTTTGTCGAGGTTGCAGTAATGTGGTTGACTCACTTGTTCTCGTTTGCGGTTCGACCGTCGCTGCAGCACAGACCGACTCTACTGTGAGTACAACTCAGACGCACTGCTAACCTCTGAACTTTGGCCAGTTTGACGAGGAGGAAGAAAGACATCAAGAACTGTTAGGAGAATCAGCAAGTTTGCGGCTGCTAGATTTGGCGGATCGAACTCGGTAGAAAGAGACAAACAGGCCGGAATATGGGAGGGGGGCGTTTTTAAGGAAGTCTTGTGGAGCAATACGGAAGGCAAATGAGTGATCAGAGGGAGTGACTGTTAGAGTGTCGCAACCGACGATGCTACCGTGTGCTCCGCAGTACGGTGACTTGCGCGTGAATTAGTTTATAGGGACAGTAGACTTGGGCAGCATCTACTGTACACTCTCCTCCTCCCCACTGGAACCGGTGTTAAGACAAAGTCAAGAAGACCGGAGGGGAAGAGGGCGCAGATGGATGGCAAGGTCGTGCCCGCACATTGGCGTTCCATTCCACACCCCCTGGTCCACACAGCAAATAACCAGCTTTTTGATTAAAAGCAACAACAATAGGCAGGGTCCTAATGTGCGCGACGTACGCCGGCAACCGGGGTCCACCAACGCATCCCGAAATGTTGGCATCTGTTACGGTGCGCAAAGCCGATAACGCCTACCAGAGTCCGATATGGCCCCCGTGTTGGTCCAGCGCATTTACCACCTGACCAGTGTGTGGGGGGGGCATAATTCAGAACACACATACACACATCGGTAGAACACTCATAAAAACATGTTTGCTCAAAAGTTTGAATAGGATGTTAATCCCTATCGCTCTATTTCTTAGTCTATAAGCGTTATATGGAGCAAAAATAGGCCAGATATTACAGGCAAATATTTTAAGTTCTAATACACACCCAACACAACCTCCGTATGGCAAATTCATCTGCTGTCTCGAGCAAACTTCACATCAGAGGATGCAAAAATGTTTCAGTCAGTTTCAAAAAATGCCGCAGCGATCAAGAAGGAGGCTGATCTTACCATTCGGAATCTTGCTTAGCCGCAATAGCCGCAAAAGCGGAGGAAGGGACTAGACTGCTGTTTGGGCTTACTTGGAAATAAGTAGAAGGTTCACCTGTCAGTCGCCCCAAAAGTTGTTAGCAAGGACGCGAGAAAAAACACGATGGGTTGCAGAATAAACGTTTATCGAGGTTGCAGTAATGTGGTTGACTCACTTGTTCTCGTTTGCGGTTCGACCGTCGCTGCAGCACAGACAGACTCTACTGTGAGTACAACTCAGACGCACCGCTAACCTCTGGACTTTGGCCAGTTTGACGAGGAGGAAGAAAGACACCAAGAACTATCCTAAAACTGTTAGGAGAATCAGCTAGATTTGGCGGGTCGAGCTCGGTAGGAGGAGGAACTATCTGCAAACAAGGACACAAACAGGCCGGAAGATGGGGGAGGGGGGGGGCGTTTTTAAGGAAGTCTTGTGGAGCAATACTGAAGGTAAATGAGTGATCAGAGGGAGTGACTGTTAGAGCGTCGCAACCGACTGTGTGTGCTCCGCAGCAAAGGTGAGAGCAGGCACGGTGACTTGCGCAGACTTGCGAAGCATCTACCGCACTACCTCTTTCTCCCCCCTGGACCCGGTGTTAAGGCAAAGTCAAGAAGACCGGAGACGGGAGAGGGCGCAGGTGGATGGCGCGGCCGGACCCGCACCTAGGCGTACCACCCCACACCTCCTGGTTCACACAGCAAATAACCAGGTTTTTGATTAAAAGCAACAACAATGGGCACGGTCCTAATGTGCGCGACGTACGCCGGCAACCGGATCCACCACCGCAAACAGAAATGTTGGCATTTTTTACGGTGCGCAAAACCGATAAGGCTGCCAGGGTCCAATATGGTCCCCGTGTTGGTCCAGCGCATTTACCACCTGACCAGTGTGGGGGGGGGGCATAATTCAGAGCACACACGCACATCACATATAGTGAGTGACCTATCTCATGAAATGTTGGCTAAAATTCTGAAATGCGTTTTCGATTAGGAAGGATTACTTGGTCGCGGTTGTAATACTGACTATCTGGCGCCATACTGTTATAACATTTCGGACTCGGCAGGATGTCGGCTTTTGAATGCATATCCTTTCAATTTCCCGCAGAAAGGGTGCTCGTTACAAAATGACTACTTAAGTAGCATGCATTTTTCCCATTGATTTTCGATGGTCTTGGAAATTCAAATATATTTTATAGAAACCACAAACAAAAATGTGCTTTCTTTTAGTCAGTCAATAGAGAATCACGTCTTCTTTATATTTTTTACTTAGGGAAGAATTATAATTAGGTTTTAAAAAAGTTTCTAATTATGAGACTTTTTAAGACCGCGAAATGTCAATTCACATAGCATCGTACCTGGCCGTTTACCACTGCTCCTCGTGAAATATACAACATGGTCCGCATCCATTGCAAAATTTTATGGACTCTGTATGATATCTCTTTAATGGCGTAGAAAAATATATGATTTTCTTTACGCGGAACCTATGCACCTTGCAGAATGAAATTACTCAGCGCTAATGCAACGAATGATCAGGCTCCAAATTATTCGGCAATTGGAAAAGTTTTTTAAAACCTAATTATACTCCTTCCCTAAGTATAAAATATAAAGAAGACGTGATTCTCTATTGACTGACTAAAAGAAAGCATATTTTTATTTATGGTTTCTATAAAATATATTTGAATATGCAAGACCATCGAAAATCAATGGGAAAAATACATGCTATTTAAGTAATCATTTTTTACTAACTATGCTTTCTACAGGAGATTGACAAGAAGTGCCTTTAAAAGCCGACATCCTGCCGAGTCCGAAATGTTATAACAGTATGGCGCCAGGTAGTCAGTATTACAACCGTCACCAAGTAATCATTCCTAATCGAAAACGCATTTCAGAATTTTAGCCAACATTTCATGAGATAGGTCACTCACTGTAAATATGCAGTTGTGAACTTTCTGAGGACTGCGCTCAACTTATTACTGTTAGATGCATTCTAGTCACACTTTTTAACAGTCAGAGAATTCGGTAGAACATTCATAAAAACACTTTTGCTCGAAAGTTTGAATAAGATGATGATTCCTATGGTTCTATTTCTTTGCTTATAAGCGTTATGTAGAGCAAAAATAGGCCAGATATTACAGGCAAATATTTTAAGTTCTAATACACACCCAACACATCCTCCGAATGGCAAATTCATCGGCTGTCTCGAGCAAACTTCACATCGTTCTGTCAGAGGATGCAAAAATATTTCAGTCATTTTCAAAAAATGCATGGCAATCAGCGTAAATAAGCAAAAAATCTGCAAACACGTAGAACGAAATACGTTGGGGAATGAGATACTTTCCTGTTTAGTGAGAATTAGCGTAGGCTGTAGTGCAGGAATCAAGTATCTTTCAGACCAGTCAATCACTCCTACGCAATTGGACATTTAAACGTCAAGGGGCAAATCAAATTATGCTGCTGCGAACGTACCATTCGACGATGTCCACTGTGCGCCACACAGCATGGTGGGGGGGGGGAGGGGGACAGTGAATTACGCGTGAATTATTTCATAACGTTGACAGACTTGCAACGAGGCATCTGAGCTTTACATCAAACCTCGACATGGGTGGATGGATAGGCCGAAAAAAATAGGTTGGATTACAGAAGGGCTATTCCATTTAGTAACTCCCATAGTACGCAGGCCAACTTCGTAGCACAGTCCTTATAGACATCTTAAGAGGATTTGAAAAGGCGAATACAGGATATGGGTGTCAACACAGGACAGATTCCTAGGGCAACAGATGTGTTCAAAATAGTATTTGCAAATGTCTGGTGGATGTCAGGGGTAGGTAGAACAGGGGACGGATGTTCAGAAGCTTGCACAAATTACTGTCGATAGGAACGTCAGAAGTCTTAAGCAACCAAACGCTTTTGGGGAAAGGTCGAAGAGGATAGTACTTCGGATCCATTTGCACAAAAGTGCCTAATTAGAACAAGGGTAGATCATTGGAAACCCGAGTATGGTAGAGTGATCAAAGTCAGGCAAGGCAAATCTATTCTTGGCACGAGAAGGGTTGGGGTTATTCACTAAAAAGCGGTCAGCTTTGGGGAATAAAATAACTGAAGCCTAAAAATATTAGAGGCTGTAGGCTGGCATGATCATAATCGTCAAATGGAAGCCCATAAACACTTCCCTGAACGCCACCACAAGTTGAGAGTGATAATATAAACACAAACAAGATGTGATACCCTTCGTGTTTTTTAGTCCAGCAGACGTACAGATGACCGCAACAACCCTTATACAGCCCCCAATGTAGGCAAGAGCCTTTTAAACGGACAAGAATGATGACTCCTCCCCGTGGCTACCTCTCGAATATTGTCTTTCCGTCCGAATGCAGCAGATATATGCCTATGGTATTAACCGCGTTCCAGTACATAGCGTTTAGACGTGTCGCTAAAGAATATTAAAATCCGTCGCATTGGATACTCTTAATGAAAATGCAAAGTCCAAGGCACGTCTTCTTCTGCGAAAAGGGGGACAGATGACGAAAGCAAGAGCTGGAACAGGGGGCTGACCGCTGAAAATGCATATGACAGTTCGACCATCGATTCCGACTATGTCCACCGTGTGCTCCACAGAAAGTTGAAGCAAACATGGTGACTTGTGCGTTAAGTAGTTTATAGTGGGTGTAGACTTGCACAGCATCTATCGCACTCCCTCCTCCCCCACACCCCCCCCCATCTAGACTCGGTGTCAAGACATAGGAAAGAAGACCGGAGAGGAGGGAGGACACAGGTGGATGACGCGGTCGAGCCCGCATCTTGGCGTTCCACTCTACATCCCTTGATCAACACAGCCAAGCACCAGGATTTTAACCAACGACAACACCAACACCATGACAGGTCAGAAGGACGAGGATGACTGAGCAGCCATGCCCACTGCCTGAATACCCAGCGGGAGCGCATGCGCATCTGCCGGCGGGGAACCAGGTGTCAGCGCATACCAGGCTGCGGGAGCCATGATTTGCTGATCCTGGCATGTCACACGCTTTCAGACCTTTAGAACATGCATGTAGGTGCCATCTCTCAGCCCTATCTCTACTTTCGGCGGTCCCAGGGCAGGACTAACGGCACCAGGGTCGCCACAACCGGGGGGGAGGAGGATCAAAGTGCGTATGTGCATGACCTGAGAACCGATGGATAAATAATCTGATCAAATTACCTCGGTCTCCTGTTCCTTCAGGCATGGTGCAGAAGGCAGCAAGAGGGGACACTGTCAAAAGGCAACGAATGAGCATATTTTGCGTTTCTCAGAGTCGTTAACGCCATTTTATCATCGGTCTTGATGTTTTCACTGATGCAGTGTATGAAAAGTAGTCACTTGGTAAACCAACACGAAGGGTTCCCTTCAAGTACTGGAATGGTGATAGTTGGGAGTTTCATGGTTGGGGAAAAAAGTGGCAATAAGGAGGTAACTGTAGAGGAAAAATCGGGAAAAGCAATAAATAAACAGAAGTTTGGTAGAGGGTCACTCACCGATCGTTTTTACCGAACTCACTCGTCCCGATCGCAATCGACAAGACAACGAGCCCATGCCTCAGTGGTTAGAGGCGTTGGACTCCTAACCAACAGGTAGCGGGATCGAGCGCCTTGTGGCCCGCACTTGGGGGTCGGGTCTAATTGGCTGACGACGGCTAATAAGCCAGAAATGGCCATTCCAGTCTCCATTATCTCTGTCAGTAATGCTGTTCTCCCTATGTCAAGCCGAAGTGTATTCACATACCCCGATTCAGTTTATAAGAGTAGCACACAATTCAAAAAAGTGATTCGTCTTAGCAAACTGAAACCTGACAGAAAGTTAAAAATGTCCCCAAATTATACGGGCGTGGATTTAATGGAAAAGCTATGGCTTCTGAATACCAATCGATGATCGAACACAGAATAAAGCTAAAAAGCAACCCTCTGTCGGCATAAGTTCTTGTAACTACGCCGTCCGAAAGCCAAGATAGCACTGGAACGAGTAGGTAGTATTTCAAACTTCAAGTTTAAATCACAGTCCCTTAACGTAACTCTGACCCCAAAACTAACCCCAACTCTAACACCAAGACTAACTAAAACCCTCATTCTGAAACTAGCCCTAATTCCAACCCGAAAGCTAACCATAACCCTAAACCTGGACTTGCACACCCAAACCCAACCATAAGCCCATGAACGATATCCAACCCACACAGCAGCTCTAAAATCGTCTGAACGACAAAAAACCCTGAAGTAGCACGTCTGTGTCCTTAACTCCCCCTCCAAACCCATACCCTATGAGCTAACCCCTCACCTTCCCTCCCCCCTCCCAGCAGCATAAACCCTGTGGTCCTAGTCTCAACCCCAGAAGCTTAACATGAACAAATACTGTAACCTGAAGACCAACTGGTGGGATTCTAAGCGCAGCATTAGATGCCTACCTAAATCACATAAGTAACCAATTGCGTGGTTATAAGAATATGGCCTTCAAATTTGGCGCTCACTAGAGTGGCCTATTTGGGGATCAAGGAACGGACATGAAAAAAGCTAAATCTAACGGGGATCGATGAGATGGTAGGGGTTAATCCTTTCAGTACGACTAGGAAAATGGGCGACCAAGTGTGTGTTGTTCATCCCATCGTCGTGCGTGAAGTGGGAAGTAGTGCAAAAGTGCCAATAATAATAATAATAGTAATAATAGTAATAGTGTGCTTTAGGGTAATAGTCAATGCCCTTGATGACCCTATAGAAAACGGCACATAAAATATAAATGTTAGATGTACATCTTACTAAACTTTTGTCAGTAACATATTTGTTCACGGAAACGTTTCAAAGTGCGGGACTGCGAAAGGTGCAGCAGGAGGTCTTTTCAGTGTACATATGAAATTTTAAGTGCAGTTATATACAATCGGCATAAAGTGCAGTCATTTGCATAGTTTGAGAGGGAAAATTTCATTAGAAGTCAGGGATGTGTTAAGTAGGGATGAAATCAAGAAATGAAATTTATGGCTGGCCGCAGATAGTCCTGTGGTGAGAGTCGCCGTTTATCGAAGATCAAACGATCCAGTTGCCTTTTGAATACAGCCATCGTATCAGATGTCACTAGTTCACTTGGGAGTGAGTTCCACCGTCGAACAACACGCTGCCTGAAGGAAAACTTTCGATTGTCTGGGCGTGTACGCTCCCGCTTGACTTTGTACGGGTGACCGCGTAGGTGACTCGTGATAGGTTGATTTCGCACTACCAGTATGAAGAGAATCCCAACACGACGATTCCAAGATAGATTTTAACACAGGGTTGCAATTACTGGTGATAAATTTATCCGTATGCCATAATGCTAAGCGTTGCCGTCAGTGGATCAGCCGTTGGAACCGACCAGCCCAGGAACCAACGGGAGTCCTTCGTTCTAAAATGTGGACGTATTGTTACATGCACAATCAGTCATACATCATGAACTGTCAGACGATGAACACCGACCTGTGTTGTCAGAATTTTCACCGTTTATCGGCTGTTCTTTGGAGCAAACATCCACATTTAGTGCGAAGGAGCAGGTTAATTGAAGCTTTTTTCTAATGTCCGCAGAAACCAATCGCTAACTTGGAGAAAATCAGTCTGTTTGAGACTTGTGGATTCAGACTGGGATACTAATGAGAATATTTGGGCCGAAGTCTATCAGTCAGCGCGGAATAACCGTGTCGACAGTAGTACATTCATAGGTTGCACGATATACCATACTTGACAACACAGCTGTTAGCTTTATCTTCAACCATGACAATGACTGTCCCCATTCCATAAATATCACCAGGGGGTTAGACCGCAGTTGGTAGCCAGGACCCGTATTACAGGTGGCGGGGGGGGGGGGTTGCTCACTGGGGCTACTTTGCGAGGTTCCATAATCGCATCTGACTCATTTGGCTTCCGTTTTACATTTGAAGTTAGGATTAGGGTACCGGTTAATGGTTTCCGATTTTCGGGTTAGGGTTATGCCTCCAGGCTTAGGTCTTCGGGTTACGGTTAGGGTTTGAGCGTACGAATAGGTTTCAGTATTACGGTTAGGTTTTTTTCAGTTACGGCTATGTCTAAGGGCTACGGTTACGTTTACGATTTCGGCTAGGGTTAGGGTTGCCGTTGGCGTTAACGGCTAAAGTTTAAGGTTTAAGTTTGGGCTAGGGTTAAGGTCAGGATTAGGGTTAAGGTCGCCGTCCGTTTCCCCATTCCTGGCTACCAACTGCGGTCTAGCCCACCAGGGCTCTACTGGAGGAATTTGACTAGAAAATTCCGTATCTGTCCGATTTTCCTGAACTTGCTCCTTCGGGTTATTATTTGTTCAGAAGTTGACAAAACAATCTTGATATATTGTAAGTCTTGATTGATTGTAAGAGATTTCCTAATGCTTATACATCGTTTTTTTCTCTATTTATAGGAAAATCGTCACCGAACGCCCTGGCCGGCCCGACCGAAGTCGACACGGGCACACCGGACGCTTTGAACGGGCCGGAGGAAGAGCACGGTTGATTTGAGTTAACAAGAGGACAATAAATACGTTTCGGTCATCTAGCCCTCTTTTCCGTCGTCGCTCGTTCGAATATAGTTGCTTGGGGCTCGCAGTTGCCATCAGTTTCGCCTGACTTGTAATTTCTTCCTAGGATCTAGTCTGACCTCGGACAACAATTCACGCTACAACGTCAAGAGAAGAATGAAGATGAGTCGGTTCCTCATTTTTCGTCAGTCGGAAGGAATTTTACAAACGAGATATCATAAATCTCATTGAATGATGAATTCATCTTACAGAAGACCGAAAAGGACGTTTCGCCAGCAGTTAATCGTCCTGATAACTATCAGTCGGATACCTGGTGTCATGTATAGCATAGGAGACAACTTCGACGCAGTTAGTTATGTTGGTGAAACAAGTCTGCACGAGAATGAACGAACATGAGCTCTCTGTGAGATGGGAAGATAGGGTTTCTCTGGCAGCTGGGTGAAAAGCGTAAGCCAGTTGAATTACCTTATTTCGTGGCTGCCTGAACGATCGTGGCACTAAACCGAAAACCCGATCGACGTATCGGTCTGCCATCAGCCTAACGGGTGCTGCGTGAACGAATTAGTGTGACACGGCTAAAGGTCATTCCTGGTGGATGTGATTTACATATGCGGTGAACTGTACCCTTCCTTCACGCCTTGACGTGAGAGTCCGAGACGGTGGATGAATAAACAAGTGGGCCCAGCAATCACATTTCTATCTTCTTCTATTCAGTTTTCTGGGTCTCGCGTGTCTTCAACTACTCCGAGTAAACATGTATATGTATATGTTTTTGTTTCCGCTGCAAATGCTAAAAATAAAACGATCTTTCATCGCAGCTTGATAAAATACCGCCAGGTTTTGTGTCTACATCCAGTTTGTCCGACTTCACGGTCTTACAGTCCTCAGCTCACTTCGATCCAGTTCTTGAGCCAAAGCACCAGGGAGGAAGACCTATTCAAAACAGGCCGCATTGCTGTTGAAGACCCGTCTGTACTCAAACTTCCCAAAACCTCACGAATTAAATGTCTGAACACAATAACGAAATTCGTGCTGTGGTGTCCGCGGGAACCAATGTCCTCTGAAGTCATGGTCTAGTGGTGTGCAATCGGATTATATGCGAGGTGAATCAATTTATCGGGAGCGGAGACGTGACGTTGGATGCTAGAATGCGTGAACACCTGTCGACTGGCTTCAGTCTTAATTAGGACAAGGTGGATGCCTATTGTTCGAAACCCGACTTAGTCCCTCGGGTGATTAAGATCCCGGGGACACAGCCCCATACTTCATCCTCTATAGGCAGAATAGCATTGCTGACAGAGACAATGGAGACTGGAATGGCCATTTCTGGCTTATTAGCCGCCTGCAGCCAATCATACCCAACCCCCAAGTGTGGGCCACAAGGCGCTCGATCCCGCTACCTTTTGGTTAGGAGTCCAACGCCTCTAACCCCTGAGGCATGGGCTTGTTGTCTTGTCGATCGCGATCGGTACGAGTGAGTTCGCTAAAAACGATCGGTGAGCGACCCTCTACCAAACTTCTGTTTATTTATTGCTTCTTCCGATTTCTCCTCTACATTTACCTCCTTATTGCCACGTTTTCCCCACCCATAAAACTCCCAGCTATCACCATGCCAGTACTTGAAGGTAACCCTTCGTGTTGGTATACCAAGTGACTACTTTTCATACACTGCATCAGTAAAAACATCAAGACCGCTGATGCAATGGCGTTAACGACTCCGAGAAACGCATGGGTCAAAATACGCTCATTCGCTGCCTTTTGACAGTGTCCCCTCTTGCTGCCTTCTGTACCATGCCTGAAGGAACAGGAGACCGAGGTAATTTGATCAGAGGATTTATCGATCGGTTCTCAGGTCATGCACATGCGCACTTTGATTATCTCCCCCCCGGTTGTGGCGACCCTGGTGCCGTTAGTCCTGCCCTGGGACCACCGAAAGTAGAGATAGGGCTGAGAGTTGGCACCTACATGCATGTTCTAAATGTCTGAAAGCGTGTGCCATGCCAGGATCAGCAAATCATGGCTGCCGCAGCCTGGTATGCGCTGACAGTTGGCCGACACCTGGTTCTCTGGCGGTAGATGCGCATTCAGGCAGTGGGCATGGCTGCTCAGTCATCACACTCGTCCTTCTGACCTGTCATAGTGTTGTTGTCGTTGGTTAAAATCCTGGTCCTTTGCTGTGTTGATCAGGGGATGTGGAGTGGAACGCCAAGATGCGGGCTCGACCGCGTCATCCACCTGCGTTCTCCCTCCTCTCCGGTCTTCTTTCCTATGTCTTGACACCGAGTCTAGATGGGGACTCCAGGAGGGAGTGCGATAGATGCTGTGCAAGTCTGTACCCACTTTAAACTACTTAACGCACAAGTCACCGTGTCTGCTCGGACCTTGCTGTGGAGCACACGGTGGACATCGTCGGCAACGGCGGTCGAACTGTCATGTGCATTTTCCGCGGTCAGCTCCCTGTTCCAGCTTTTGCTTTCGTCGTCTGTCTCACTATTCGCTGAAGAAAGGCGTGCCTTGGACTTGGCATTTTCATCAAGATTACCCAGTGCGACGGATTTTAATATTCTTATGCGACACGTCTAAACGCTATGTACTGGAACGCGGTTAATACCATAGGACATATATCTGCTGCATTCGGACGGAAAGACGATATTCGAGAGGTAGCCACGGGGAGGAGTCATCATTCTTGTCCGTTTAAAAGGCTGTCGCCTACACAGGAGGCTGTATCAAGGTTGTTACCGTCATCTGTACGTCTGCTGGACTAAAAAACACGAAGAGTATCACATCTTATTTGTTTTTATATTATCACCCTCAACTTGTGCTGGACCTCAGGGAAGTGTTTATGGGCTTCCATAAGACGCGTATGATCATGCTAGCCTACAGCCTCTGATATTTTTAGGCTTCAATTATTTCATTCCCCAAAGCTGACCGCTTTTTAGTGAATAATCCCAACCCTTCTCGTGCCAAGAATTGATTTGCCTTGTCTGACTTTGATCACTCTACCATACTCGGGTTTCCAATGACTTACCCTTGTTCTAATTAGGAACTTTTATGCAAATGGTCCCGAAGGATTACGCTCTTCGATGTTTCCCTAAAGGCGTTTGTTTGCTTAAGACTTCTGTCGTTCCTATTGACAGTAGTTTGTGTAAGCTTCTGAACATCCGCCGCCTGTTCTACCTACCCCCGACATCCACCATACATTTGCAAATACTATTTTGAACACATCTGTTGCCCTAGGAATCTGTCCTGGGTTGACACCCATATTCTGTATTCGCCTTTTCTAATCCTCTTAAGACTTCGATAAGGACTGGGCTGCGAAGTTGGCCTGCATACTATAGGATTAACTAAATGGACTAGCCCCTCTGTCAACCAAACTATTTTTTCTGCCTATCCATCCATCCATGTCGATGTCTGAGGTGCAGCTCAGATGCCTCGTCGGCCAAGGAACCGCCCTATCTAACGCTGACGTTTACAAGGACTCACTGAATAAGCATGCAACATTTCCTTCGAGTGAATTCTTATCACTCTAAGGTGTCTTCTGCGACGGATCTCATTGCGTAGCGGTACTAGCGGTAGACAAGCCCAAATCTAACCTCAACCTCTTACCGTAACCGCTAACATTTAACCCCAACACGATGCACCAAACCCTAAACAATAACTTCTGACCGTAGTTCGTAACCCTTAACCCTAACCTCGACCCCTAAGTCTAGCACCTTACCCATAACCCTAATCCCTGGCCATCAGGGAAGAGTTTATGGGCTTCCAAATGACGATTATGATCATGCCAGCCTACAGCCTCTAATAATTTTAGGCTTCAGTTATTTCATTTCCCAAAGCTAACCGCTTTTTTGTGAATAATCCCAACCCTTCTTGTGCCAATAATAGATTTGCCTTGTCTGACTTTGATCACTCTACCATGCTCGGGTTTCCAATGATCTATCCTAGTTGGCCTCCATTGTTAACTGACACTAATGCATGAATCCTATATCCCTGTTGATTAAGTACAACTTTACAAGAATTAAAAAAATTAAAGAAACATTAAAGGCAGTGTTGCGTTGCCACGAAATGCTCATATTTTTAAAGAAACGCAAAATCCCCAAAACAGCAAAAATGGTCTTAATTTAGCAAACTTAGTTGTTCGTTTACAGAATGTCCTACCATGAAAAAAAAACCAAGTATTAAAGCACAGTTACAATAACGGGCTAGATCGCAATTGGTAGCCAGGAATGAGGAACCGGACGGCGACCTTAACCCTAACCCTAACCTCGAACTTAAACGTTAACTGTTAGCCCTAACGGCAACCCTAACACTTGAAATATCATTGAGTTTGGGATCGGTCTTGAAATATCACGGAATACTTCATGATGTTCAGTGTGTTCACCCGATCGCTCATAAAGACATGTCCTGTGTCATGTATCTGTTAAAAACTTTAAAACAAGATACTCCTTGAAGGCATTTACCGAAGCTGCGAGTGTTTGGGCCTTCTTCATCATGTAGAACGCCGCTTAGGTCACACTGGAAGACTCAATCAAACAGGAAACTTCATCGTCCAATAAAATGACCGTCCACAAAGAAAGTCAGCGACGAATATGCCCTCAATCAATCAGAAAACTTTCTCTGATAAGTTACCTCTTTGAGGAGTGCTTTACTACTGCACTGCATTGGCAGATCTCTGTATACTTTGCATTTTTGCAAGGTAGGGCCAGGAACAAATTGGACACATTTGACCGTTTCTCTCACGTTCCTAAACAATACTAGTATTCTTTTATCGTATACGCATGAACATGCATTTCTCATGACGGAGAACTTTCAATGATCGGGATGGAAATAAGCCTTGTTCCGTTTATAAATCCCGTCTTCTTGGCAGTTTCCTAGTAGTATTAGTAGTAGTAGTAGTAGTCGTCGTCGTCGTAGAGGTAGTAGAAGTAGTCGTAGAGGCATTAGTAGTCGTAGAGTTAGCATTATTAATCGTGGTAGTGGTAGTGGTAGTAGCAGTAGTAGTAGTAGTAGTCGTAGATGTAGTAGTAGTGGTCGTGGAGGTATTAGTAGTAATAGTCGAAGTAATAGTAGTAGAATTCGTAGAGGTAGTGGTAGTAGTATTACTCGAAGTAATAATAATAATAATAGTAGTAGTAGTTATAATAATAATCTGGTTTATGCTTCGCAGGCGATGAAGAATATAAGGAGCTCTCGGATGGATCCTATGTTGGCGGTAGCGGTTCGTGGCGGTACAAGCAGTAGACATGCCCAAGCCAACCCTCAACCCCTAACCTTTACCCGTAGCCCCAAACCATAAAAACTAGCCCTGACGCTTGCTCCTAGCCCCTAAACTTTGCATCTAACCCCTTACCCATAACCTCGGCACACAACACTGCCCCCCAACCCCTAACTGGTACGGCTACGAGATAAGATCTTGCCGTCTTCTGTTCAGTGTCACCGATTGCAATTAGGGGGCGGTCATCGTGAAAACGTTTGTGTGGAAGGAGGAGGGAACGCGTTAGATGCGTCGCAAGTCTGATGACACTGTGAAATAATTCACGCGTAAGTCACTGTTCCCGCGCCCAACATGCTGTGTGACGCACAGTGGACATCGTCGAATGATACGTTCGCAGCAACATACTTTGATTTTATCCTTGACATTTAAATGTCTAATTGCGCAGGAGTGATTGACCGGCCTGAAAGACGCTTGATTCCTGCTGCACAGCCTACGTTAAGCCTCACTAAACACGAAGGTAACTCATACCCTAGTAAAATTGATTTTGCGTGTTTACAGAGTTTGGGCTTATTCACGCTGCTTGCATACTTTTTTTTAAACTGACTGATGCTGCCATGTTGGTGCAAGCTTTGCAGTCGACTTGGAGGGGCAGAAGCTACTGTGGGTGTCAGTCGAGGATATCAACAGCCACTGCGCGATTGGAGGTCGGCAGAGGTAGCCCTGTGGCCTAGTGGATAAGGCGTCTGGCGTCGGACCAGGAGATTGCAGGTTCGATTCCTGTCAGGGTCGACACTTTTGGAAGGCATTCTGAGCTCACCGGACAGTAGTTTCCAATCTCTACATTTCAACTTGTACCTCGAATATTTCATTCGAAAAAGAGTAGCTGGAGTGCATCGGAGTACGTAGGATGTTCGGGTTGCCGGTTCAACACATGCAAGTGGGGATGTCCACCACTGTTGCACAATATAGCCTGGAGGCACTGTGGAGGTGACCGAGCGCGGCATTAGACCGCAAAACATCCTTTCACAACCTACATCGTATATTTATGTGTGCGTTGGCCTCCATTTTTTACGCCTCCATTCGTACTGGGTGGGGCGGGTCCAATGGGACACTAGACAGGAGGCGCAGGTCGGACGCTGTGGGAGCGGGCGTCCGAGTGCCACGGGGGTGGGCGTCAGAAGGCCCCGAACGAGGACAATTCTGAGCCGGCCTTGAAGTTGACTGACCGGTTTTGATTGGTCGACAGCCACCAAAGCGTCAGTATCACGTGCGTGGGGCGCAGTGTTGCAGCAGGCAGACTGTAGCCAACAAGTGCAAATTTATCCTCGCTTGCATGCTGAACACATGAATTAATTTATTGCGGCAAAACATCCCGTCTGAAGGGGCTTCGCGCCACCTGGTCCCCCACATCAGGTGCGTCGGGCTATACTACAGTACATGCTTACCACTGAAGTGAGATGTGCGCATGCCGGCATTGGACTTGTCGTCCGCCATATTTGCGACGTGAATCACATGAATGCTGTGGGGTGCCTGTCATGTCGGCACAGGCGTGCGCACACGAGTACCGTGACCGTCAGGGTCTGTCGCAGATTGGCTGTCTAACGCGACCTTGACGATAGTCTTGGCTAGTCAGACCATACGCGCCATGACAACGATGGGGTGTAGGACACCCCGACTAACTTGAGTTAGACTGTGGACCGTGTCATACATTGAATGCTGATAGAGGGGAATTGACGGGTGGGGAGCAGGAAGACACAGAAAATAGATAAATTTCGGCTAGATCGCAGTTGGTAGCCAGGAATGGGAAGCGGACGGCGACCATAACCCTAACCCTAAAATTAACCCCAACCCTAACCTCAATATTAAAGGTTTACCGTTAACCCTAACGGCAATCCTAACCCTAACCGAAATCGTAAACGTTACCGTAGCCCTTAGGCATAGCCTCCACTGAAAAACCTGACCGTAATACTGAAACCTAATCGTACACTTAAACCCTAACCGTAACCCAAAAATCTAAGCCTAAATGCATAACCCTAACCCGAAAATCGGAAACTATTAAACAATACCCTAATCCTAACCTCCACTGTAAAACGGAAGTCAAACGGGTCACATGTGATTATGGAACTCCACAAAATTGCCCCAGTAAACAAACCCCACAGCCACCTGTAATACGGGTCCTGGCTACCAACTGCGATCTAGCCTACAGTTCTGCCCCCAAAACCCTTATTGTACGCTGTCATTTGGCTAAGGAAAGTGAGCGCGTTGGCTAAAAAATAAACAAAGAACAATTTTCAAAAATAACGGACTTTGAATAAAACGTCACTGGCAAGTTGAGGGGGGGGGGGATTTCAAACAATGGAAAAGGTGAAAAATAAGTGATGTTGCAGACACACCGGATTATAAGTAGGCATATTTTTGGGGTCGCCATCAACTTGGAAGTCCAGCACCCTATCCTCACCATAAAGACTATCCCCTCACGACCTTAGCCCCCCTGACGTCCGCTCCGAGAATACAATAATGTCCTGGATCACGCACGACAGATTCGCCTGACGGTGTGATCGTTTATCCACCGGATGACAGAAGAAGATCCTTAATTGACGGCCAGTACGATTGTCAAACCCGTGGGAGGTAAGCTAGCAATGTTTGTGGCCTTTCAAGTGACAAACTAAATTGGGTGGCTGGATAAGAGCACCGTTGAAGGCTGACGAGATGCCTATCGGCTATAGCATCGAGTCTGAACACCAAGTATGTCCATTCAATGTGCATAAAAATCCTATCCGGAGACCAAGTTCACAGCAGCAAGATTCTACTTAAGACTATTCAGAAGATATAAGGGGAGTTAAAATAGACAAAGGAGGAATAGTACATTGTTGCGTTGAGTACAACTCACCATCACGAATGTTCCGATCTAGCGTGCTTCCTCATTCCCCCGAGATCACCAAGAGTCATTCGGCCTAAAGTAAATTACGCCTATTACGCAAAGCTTCGCACCCTATATCAACTATGCTATATTCACCTATGAGCGTCATTTCAATCTTCGGGAAGAGGAATTTCCAAGCCATCGACCGTAGACTGCGACTTCCAACTGGACTTCGGCTGACATATTTGCGTACCCCGACGGGCTACGGTCGCACGTCCAACCGACTGGTGACATGTTTTGACATTTTCTGCCCCTCATTCGCAGATGTATAAAGACAATGCCTCAGCGACGTACTTAAAACCGATCACTTTGTGATATGGTGTGCTTTTCTTTATATATTTGGGGGAGAGGACATTTCAAATAAACTGGTAATCAATATTTTTGAGAAACGGAAGACCTGTCTGCGAGTAAACGTCTTCTTTCGATAGATTATCGTCAGGTCAGCACATTTATATGAGAATGGGGTAGATGTAAAAGGTGTCAGTGAGTAGAGGAATCCATTAAAGTTCGTCTTAAGACACATGCGGGGTGCGGAAATATGGGGGGAGGTGGGGATGGGGGGTAATATCAGTCACTGTCATGGATGAGGTGGTAGAGGAAGGGCGCGGAAAGTTGCATGCAGTTAGTCTACCCTTGACCAGGGTATGTGCAGGGCCTGAGCGTGGTTCATCTGCGCGCACAAGATGGGTTTCAGCAACCTGACGGCGATCGCTTCCACTGTCACTAGCAGGCGCTGGCCCAATAGCTTAGGACAGTTCAGTGTGGGGACCCTACCAATTATGTAAAAAACTTCGCTAGTGCCCACACAATGTCCAGGATGAACAACATGCGCGAGAAAGACGCTGTTTATGCACCTAGTTTGACCCTTTCCCAGCCATGTCGGGAGCTGTTCTCGTATTTTCTCTTGGCGACTCGTGTGGCCAATGTCACCTGCTCCACAGTAGCAAGTGGAGAAGTAGATGCACATTGATGTGGTCTGAGGCAGTCATCCATCCTTACCTTACCTCCGCGTAAAATAGAATTAGCAGATAATATTACTAGGACCCTTGAGCTGGAAAGGTTCGTGAGACAGCTTGACCAAGGCGTCTCCTCAGGAGTTCGCCTGCAGCCTCCCCTTGAAGGCGGACTTCGAGGAACAGCGTTTTCTTTTAGGCAGTCAGTGTGGTGGCGTCGCCATGCTCTGATGTCGTGACAAAATGATAGCATGCTATCTGAATGTCAGCTTCGATCTAATATGCTAGGGTCTTCGGTGCTAGTGTCCTCCAACGTAGATCAACCAATGTTGAAGAACATGTATTCCAATCAGACACGCTTGCTCCGCAGTCTCCATCGCGTTGACCTGGATAATCCCGCCCAACCCCGGGACGTCGTCGTGGCCATCCAGGCGTCCTCTTCGTATCGCACTTTCATATCCCCTCGGCAGTACTGTCTTGCAGGATGTCCAAAACCGGTCTCCCACCCTCTCAAATGCTCCGTCTCCTTGAAACAACGTCCCACTCCCTCCTCCCCCCCCCAACTAATCGAAACACCATACGGTCAACCAGTGACATATATCCATGTAAGAGTCTATTAGTCAGCGTCTCAGTGCATTCGATTCGGAATAAGTTTCGTTGCGCGCAGGTTGTCATACAGTGCTCCACAGGGCAGGTTCGGTTCTGAGCTAGGTTCTATGGAAATGAGGAAAACATCTGAGTAGACATATTGCTGACGGCGTAGAACCTCTAGTTTTACACTGTTTTTCACTTCGCGGGGTAGGATTACGTGATCGGTAATGAACTGGCATCCGCATACAAAAAATCAATCTTTCCAATTTACCTGGTCGCTGTTCCGTCTCTTGGTCCAATGTCAAATTCAACGTTCAATTCCATCCATCACGCTCATGGCACATTTATAAAACAGAGTCCTCTCTGTCATCTGAACCAGTTGAAATACCTACACCTGTTCTCCAGTTAAAAAACCCTTTGAAAGGAGCGTCCGCCACAAAAAGCCCATTTCCGGTACTGTCTACGTACTTCCGTGTAATCCTGAGCCCACGAGAAATCTTAAACCCCGACTTGATCAACTTAATTTATTTTTCTCCAATACTCCATATCGGCCTGAGAAGTTCAAGCAAGTTGCACGATCCACTACACTGACAGCATGCAACGTACGCATAATACTGACTACCCCTTGAAGACCCATAAGTAGTACGCTGTTATACCGCTGAAGCTGACGGATTTCGGCCCAAATATTCATATCAGCCATCGGATAATGCTTAAAAAGCCTCATCACGAAGAATGTATTCCAAGTTGACCCACACATTTCTGTACAGATTAGAAATCCGGAAAGTCAATCGTGCAAAATTTCCTAGAAGTACCTAGATTTACACACACCATAACATCACAAGTTTTCTCAACTCAAAAGAGGCGCAGTGGTTTGTACTGGAGCTAACCTGGTTCGCCAATTACATTCGGTGATTCTGATCTTCGACTCACATTTAGGATTATCGATTTGCACTCTTTCGGTGTTTAAAATTGGTTCGGAACAGTGACAGCGGATTAATCGATAGGGTTGATGCCCGGCCGTCCTCACTGTACGGGTGTGACTGGAATTGGAGTTTGGATTTGAAATTGCTCTGCCGATTAGTGCACTTCAAATTCGACGTTACTGTCCCCTTGCCATGAGAGAGAGAGAGAGAGCGTCTGTGTGGTTATACAAATGGTCCTTCTCGAGGGAGAAACGATGCAGAACTCCCTAGTTTCTTCCATGTTCTCGTGGCAGAATCGTGCGACCAGAATCCCACAACAATTGAATGATATGATTTCAAATAAAGAGATTACTCCTGTTTAGAAATACCGTGAAATGGTAGATTTTTGACTGGCAGAAGGTTTACGGCAAATTTCCTCGGGGATTTTTCACTGGATGTGGGGATTGGCGAGGTCATGCATGGGACAACGCAGAGACTGTCGGCCACATCAGCGAATGCCCCTATTTAACGTCACGGTCTCCCAAGTTTCCTGCTGTACATCCTAATAAGATGGATGCACCCTGTCTCCAGCCAGGTGCACATCACGTGCAACATGAAATACGATGAAGCGGACAACAACTGACGAACCGCTGCTCAGACTGTACTAATACCGAACACATGTCAGTTCGTAATGACAGGATCCTATGTCCTCAGCTGCAGGCCATGAAACCGGTTTCTACGTGGACGGGCGATCAAATTGAGAGTTAGTGTCCCATGTCAGGTAGGCAAGCACTCTATGACGGAGCAATTGGGACGGTTAACAAAGACTGCGAAACTCCTGTCCCTTCTCGTCTTCTTCCCACTTGCGTTGGACACGGGAAAAAGCATTCTCAGTACTACAATTGGTTATACGCTAAACCTATTTCCGTGTCATGGCTTTAACCCAAACTCTTCTAACCCTAGCCNGGCTAGGGTTAGAAGAGTTTGGGTTAAAGCCATGACACGGAAGTAGGTTTAGCGTTTAACCAATTGTAGTACTGAGAATGCTTTTTCCCGTCTCCAACGCAAGTGGGAAAAAGACGAGAAGGGACAGGAGTTTCGCAGTCTTTGTTAACCGTCCCAATTGCTCCGTCACAGAGTGCTTGCCTACCTGACATGGGACACTAACTCTCAATTTGATCGCCCGTCCAAGTAGAACCCGGTTTCATGGCCTGCAGCTGAGGACATAGGATTCTGTCATCACGAACTGATATGTGTTCGGTATTAGTACAGTCTGAGCAGCGTTTCGTCGGTTGCTGTCTGCTTCATCGTATTTCATGTTGCACGCGATGTGCACCTGACTGGAGACAGGGTGCATCCATCTTATTAGGATGTACAGCAGGAAACTTGGAAGACCGTTACGTTAAATAGAGGAATTAGCTGATGTGGCCATCGGTCTCTGCGTTGCTCCATGCATGACCTCGCCAATCCCCACATTGAGTGAAAATTCCGCGAGGAAATTTGCCGTAAAACTTCCGTCAGTCAAAACTCTACCATTTCACTGTTTCACGGCATTTCTAATCAGGGGGTATTTTTTAGCTGAAATTATATCATTCAATTTTTGTGGGATTCTGGTAGCACGATTCTGCCACGAGAACATGGAAGAAACTAGGGAGTTCTGCATCGTTTCTCCCTCCAGAAGGACCATTAGTATAACCACACAGACGCTCTCTCTCTCTCGTGGCAAGAGGACAGTTCCGCCGAATTTTAAGTGCACTAATCGACAAAGCAATTTAAAATCCAAACTCCGATTCCAGTCACACACGTACAATGAGGACGGCCGGGCATCAACTCTATCGATTAATCCGCTGCCACTGTTCCGAACCAATTTTAAACACCGAGAGAGTGCAAATCGGTAATTCTAAATGTGAGTCGAAGATCAGAATCATCGAATGCAATTGGCGAACAAGGTTAGCTCCAGTACAAACCACAGCGCCTTTTTTGTGTTGAGAAATCTTGTGATGTTATGGTGTGTGTAAATCTAGGTTCTTCTAGGAAAATTTGCCGGATTGACTTTCCGGATTTCTAATCGCTCCAGAAATAAGTGGGTCAACTTGGAATACATTCTTCGTGATGTAGCTTTTTATGCATTATCCGGTGGCTGATATGAATATTTGGGCCGAAATCCGTCAGCTTCAGTGGGATAACAGCGTGCTACTCATAGATCTTCGACGGGCAGTCAGTACTATGCATACGTTGCATGCTGCCAGTGTAGTGGATCGTGCAACATGATTGAACTTCTCACGCCGATACGAACTATTGGAGAAAAATAAATTAAGTTGATCAAGTTGGGGTTTAAGATTACTCGTGTGCTCAGAATTACACGGAGGTACGTAGACAGTACTGGCAATGCACTTTTTACGGCGTGTGCTCTTTTCAAAGGGGTTTTTTAACTGGAGAACTGGTGTAGGTATTTCAACTGGTTCAGATCACAGATAGGACTCTGTTTTCTAAATGTGCCATGAGCGTGATAGATGCATTCCTCGAGGATTTGAAATTTGAAACTGGCATAACTTCATGAGGTCGATCAGCTACCAGGGAAATTTGGAAGATGGATTTTTTTTATGCGGATGCCAGCTCATTACGCATTATCGAAAGGCCCGCAAACTTTAAAATACAACCAAAATGGCTATGCTATCTGGTTGAAAGGATCTGTAATGTACTTCATCTTTCATTCTTCTCAGCGAATGGAAAGTTTTCTCAGGGAATGATAGCCTAGTTTCTCAAGACACTACAACCTGTATCTGAACATTCAGCATGAAAGCTAACGGAGGTAGAGTGGGTGAAAGTGAAAACTATTTGCCACTGCCTTTCGGCAACAGCAAACTATCTCAATGACCGCAGAGAATTAGCAACTAAATTCCGCGCGTTTCACCGAGTTATATTCCGCTGTCCAGCTGGGAGGAAATCCAGATTCGGAACTATAAGCTTGACTCGTGTAAGCCGCTGGATCATGTCATTATTTTGGTGTTGTCATGGTAACTCCCGGTTCACCGGCTCACAGTCCATTCCCCATCCGTTGCATCTTCGGCCCGTTTGTATTGCTTCACTTTTCTCTCAGTTGAATAGATCGTTCATTGAAAAGTACGCACGCTTTGAACTTCCGGGTAGCACATTTTTATACACGACAAACGATACTACCCTCTATGTATTAGTAGCATGCTTATGTATTATTAAATTTACATTGATCGCAATCGCCAGCTTGACTACGTTAACCAAAAGGGAGCCGGGTTTTGCCACTGAAGTCCGAAGCAATTGCTGTCATCCAGGATGCCTCATGATTCGTCGAAGCACAGTAACAAACACGACGGAGTCAGTGATTCGGAATCTCAAATAAACGTCAGAATGATTGCAATGAACGGTTGTCTAAAAGTCCTTTTCCTGATCACTGTGGCGCATGGAAGTCGGGGTCCATTGAATTTAAAAAAAAGTCTATCAACTAAAAAGAAACTGTATTATAGTCAGACCACCGGAGAGCGTACAGGGGGTTTGCGTAATTCACTTGCCATGCGTATCTTTTCAACCACCTCCACGTGGCACTGCCTATCCTGGTTTATTTGGAACCTAAGTCCTTAAACAGCATTATGGTGCCTCCAATGAGCACGTTTTGTCCTTAACTCAGTAATAGGAAGCCGTCCGTGTTAAGGATGATCCCGGATCATCCAGAAGAGACCCGCTTCGTGAAACACAGTGTTTGATGATCTACCTGCACCATTCCCATTACACGCATAAACCATCCAAGTCTTCCAGGTCCATTCTAATATTTTGTAAATTTGGCAATGTCCTTAACCAGCTACCCCAAGAGAAATGCCGTTTCTCCTAGTGGGGATGCATGTTCAGTAGGTTGGACTGAATACTTCAGATAGAGCACTTGCTTATAATTTGCGACTTCAGTAAAACTTACCACACCGAGAACCATCCGGCAAAACTGCCTTTCTGGCAGGTTTTAGTGAAGCCTGCGCAGTCATACACGATCCGCCAGGATCGGCATGTAACTGCAAAAGCAGTTGACTAATTCCTGCCATATAGACAACTTAGAGGGCTTTCGAGTTGGAAAGCGATCCTGAGTTAACATTTCACAGCGCCGCACGGCCTGGGGGTCTGCATCTGATTAATCCGAGGTAAAGGCATCTGCAATGCCTGAATGAAATTCTTCAGGATGGAGTGTGTACGCTGACTGCCGCCGCCCCAACTACGGCTAGCATGCGTTACAGCAGACACATCTGGTAGTTCAACGGTCAATTTGTAGACGGCCCTAAGCCCCTCCCCCACTGACACCCACTTGGCGACCGGTGTCTACTAAGTGGATAAGGATAAACTCAGAAGAAGAAGAAGAAGATTCGATCACTGGAACAAGACGTTTATTGGCTTGGCGTGTCAGATTCCCACTCCGACCCAGTGCTACCTACTCCGCAGGGGACTGGGTGAGGAATTAAATTAGCATAGCGGTCATCTGGTCTGACGGTCCTGTCGAAGAAATGAACTTGTAGGGAGTAGTATCGGGAATTTTTCCATTGGAAAATTCTACGAAAAGCCCCAAACAACAATATCTAGACTCGTTCACTGCCTGCGTTAAATTGAAAAGAAGGCTCAGCATAGGTGCATGCCAGTAAGCGTACCCGATGGATTCAAGAAAATATGACATTTAATTAAAATGTTACTTAAATATAGCAGGTAGCATCATAACAATAGGATTCGTCCGGTTAGCAGAGGTCGGGTGGTAATTTAGTGGACCCGGCTATACAAATCCAGCTTCCTATTAAAGAACTCTGCATCTCCTTCAGGGATATTCGTGTCCGAATGGTCATTCCGCATCATCATATCCTCACCTGCCCACGCCCAAGTTTTTGGCATGGGCGACGTTTCGAGTCGTCCACTACCCTTCATCAGGTTGGTATTGTCCCAATGCCTGAAAGCCTGTCTTACACTGCGAGAACCAGGCAGTGTTTGGCATGCGTAGAGAAGCTGTTTAACTTTGGCACCTTAGCCTACATCTGGTCGTGATTGCAGCAAGGTTGGTGGGGAAGAAGGCGATGCGACAGATGCTTCGAAAGTCTGCCCCACCATAAATTACGTCATCAGTGTTGCAGCAAATCAGTGAGGCACACAATGAATGTAGTCGCCCGCGAAGGTTAAAATGCCATTGGCCAATGGAAATCAGAGCTGCAGCCAATAAGTTCTCCTTTCCTCAAATCCTCTCATTCTCCCTCACTACTCTTATTTACCAGTCCTTCACACTGCCGGTATAACAGCCATTGACCCTTCCGTTTCCAAGGCAGGAACAAGGAAGACGTGATCGCGATGGACTACGTGATGTTATTAATGATTAGCAGAAAACATTTATTATGCTTTCCTTTGGTCCTCAGGGAAATACAAGGGCTAGACGCGCTTGTAGTATCTGTGGGCAACCAGTTCATCCACCTGAACAGTCTACAATGCAAGAAAAAGAAGTCATCCGTAAGTTTCAGCTAACAGAAAAATATAAGAAAAAAAAATGCAGTCAGTCAACACAGGGGTTAGTCTTATTTGCGCTACAGTTTGGGGGCTGAGTTTCAAGGAGGGAATTGAAGCCACGCCGCAGATAGAGCCGTTTCAGGATTGTCTTGTTTAATTTCCGAGGAAATTAATGTGCGAACATGGAGTAAAACTTTCGGAAGAAACCGTCTCAGGCACGGTCCGGAATTCGATATGAACATTTGCGCTGAAATCAAATAACTACTGCGTGTAATATTCACCAACCTCCAACAGGCAGCCGGTAGGATAGAATTGTGTAATTATTTACCGTATCACCAACACAGGTATTAATAAAAAGACCAGACACGCAGGTTTCGCCGATCTCCTATCGCTGCCTGACGCAACTGCGAGGGGTTCGGCTCATCAGCGGATCCCCCAACTTTCCCCGTGTATTCTCTCTTATATGAACTCCAGTGTTGGGAGAACTGTTAAGTGGTTTGAACAGGAACTTCGTGCTCGCTTCAAAGCTTGACTCCAAAGCCAGCCGCTGAGAAGACAAAAGATCTGGTGTTCCTAGCCAATTTGCTCGAAAGGTTGATTGACGACCTGTCCGTCCATGTCCAATGCATCCGCAATCTCTCCCTTTACCTCTGAAACCTCCAAACATTTTAAATCTGGACATAAATCTTGCAAGGCTCACACCGACAGTAGTCGTTGGACACAGGCAACTCGCCATCTTCATGCAGGGACGGTGACTTGTGCGTGAATTAGTCTACAGTGATAGTCGACTTGCACAGCATCTACCACACTCTCGTTTCCCCAAACCCCACCTGCGTCGGCTGTCGAAACATAGTCAAGAAGATCGAAGGCAGGGGAGGGTGCAGGTGGATGGCACGGTAGAGCCCGCACCTTGACATCCCACTCCACATCCCCTGGTCCACACAGCAGATTACCAGGTTTTTGACCAAGAACAACAATGGGGAGTGGGACCGCAGGGGTTCCAGTGTGTACGACATCTGCCACTACATCCCCGAAATGGTGGCATTTGTCATGGTGCGCAATCTGAAAACGCCTGCCAAACTCTGATATAGCCCCCCTGTTAGTCCAACGCATCCAACACATAGCCTGTTTAGGAGGCCATCTCTCTATCTCTCAAACACACACACTCTCAAGTCCTCACCCATCTTACATCTGCATATACACCTTGCAAAGCTCTCAAGGTCGGTCGTCTTGTAGTCAAGGCAACTCACCATTTTCATGCAGTCGCCCTCCACCGTTCGTATGAGGGTCGTCACCTTGTCCCCCACTTGCGTCGCCTTCAACGCACCTCCGTCGAGGACGATGGTGGTCTAAAAGACACCACAGTGGACTAGAGCGGCGGCGGTTGGGCGGGTACTCACCTTCACAACACGACCGTCCTGCGTCTTCTCCTCGAACTCCTCACCAAGCTTGAAGGTCACCTTGGAGGTCTTGAATGTGCTCGCAGTGGTGATTGAGTACTCCTCATCACCGGACTTCTCAATGGTCACTGTGGGGTGCAGGGTGTTTGCGGCAGTGCGAGCAGCCAGTCCAACATCTGTGGATTTGGAGAGAGCCAGACAGAGAGAGAACAGCAGAGTAAGTGCATTGGGGGGAAGAGAGATAGAGATAGGGGGACTGGTTAGGGATCGACGACTCACCCAGACGCTGCAGAATGGCATCAAAGCCCTCACTGCTGGTCAGCTTCCAGGATCCGTAGAAGGCTTCCATTTCAAATGTCGGTGAGGGCTGATGCTGGTTCCAGGTGAGACGCTGTTGAGGCAGTCCGGTCAGTCCGGGCTTTTATACTTTCCTGAGAGGACCCTTCTTTCGGTAGGAGAGTGTGCCAAACGGTCCAAATACGTAAGTTTGCTTGTTTTCGCAGTTTAAGTCAACACTGACATGTCGCGTCAATGTAAAGTAAACAGGACCATATCCAGACGAGCGTAGCATGTGTTACATGGGGACTAATCCAGAATAAACTTGGCACTCGCAGCAGTGACCACATGAAAGACGTTGTGCGTCTGGCCATGGTCTAGTGCAAGTCCCGTTGCGGGTTTTATCGCGGTGAGCGGAAGAAGGAAGGGGGTCGGGGCGGGGCGGAGCTTTAGGTGGTGAACCAGCAAGCAGAACCCTAGAGGGCCTGCAGATGTCCAGAAACGTTTGTCACAGAGCCGAAAATATCGGCGCAGTGAAGGTTTTCGCCAGTGCCTGATGTTCGGGGGCATGATAAAACTATTTCTTACCTGAAAATTAAACCACAGAGTACGGCTGTTCGGATCATCATGTGGTTAGTCGGTTGTCATACCTAATCCCCATCTCTAAGGTTGCCTTGATAGAACAGCATTACTGACAAAGACAAGGGGGGGGGGACTGGAATGGCCATCGTCAGCCAGTCACGCCGACATCACAACGAGTCCGTGGCTCAGTGGTTAGAGGCGTTGGACTCCTAACTAACAGGTCGCGAGTTCGAGCTTCAGGTGTTCCACACTTCGGGGTTGGGTATGACTGGCTGACGACGACTAACAAGCCAGAAATGGCCATTCCAGTCTCCGATACAAGCGAAGATGCGAGTTCTAGGAACTAGTTGAATAGAAGAAGAAGCAATTGCTGGAACAATGGCTTTATTCGCCTGACGTTTCGGATTCTCTCTTGAATCCATCATCAGAGACAGTTGCAGAAAAGGGTGGCTCGTGTACAGGAAGTCGCAGTATTTATAGGATGCGGTTGCCATGCTGCCGCATACCTACAGCAATTAACCGTGTTCCCTTCATCAAGGATTGTTGTCCGCTGGTGCGCTAATTGACGCCAACTCTCAGGTCGCGGCCCATTCAACGAGACCCGGCCACACATTCAAGTTCGATGAGGCCGAAATTCTCGCGAGAGGGGATAATCGCGTGAGCCGCGAATTGCTTGAGTCATGGTTCACGGGACCTCAGTCTATCAACAAGTGCAACGACATTCCCACTCCATTTTCTGTGCTGAGGCATAGACTGGCCAAAGCAATTGACCACTTGAGGAGCACGCAGGCCGGTTAGCCAGATGACCGAGTAATTATCACGCCAGCATCGAACACGGGTGATGAGATGTCAGCAATTAACAACTTGCATGCCGGTCATCAAGCAATTAGCGCACCAGCGGGCAACAATCCTTGATGAAGGGAGCACGGTTAATTGCTGTAGGTATGCGGTAGCATGGCGACCGCATCCTATAAATACTGCGACTTCCTGTACACGAGCCACCCTTTTCTGCAACTGTCTCTGATGAGGGATTCAAGCGAGAATCCGAAACGTCAGGCGAATAAAGCCATTGTTCCTGCGATCGCTTCTTCTTCTGATCATTCCAGTCTCCCTTGTCTTTGTCGGTAATACCATTTCACCTATATCATATGCCGCCGTGCGGCTCTTGGTTGGGCTCGAGAGAGAGAGAGTGAGAGAGAGCTATAAGGCACAACGGGACGTGCGAGTTCCGTAAAAACGATCGGTGAGCGCCCCTCTACCATCGCCTGTCAGTACTGGTAAGTCCTAACTTGCATAGTGCCTGACATAGTGATGGATAATGCACGTTCAGAACGGAGACGAAGTGCGAGAACTGTTGTAATAAGCTGGAGAGGGATTTGAGCACTATAACAGGTCAGTGCATGACTGAAGGTGTTATCGTCTACTGGGGACAGGTTGGCAGTGCATTGGAGGTGCTGGCAGCATTCCTCTGTCCCCGACGGCTTCCGTGTTACGATGGATTCAGAGGTGTCCGAAAAACCCAAACCTTGCCTGAAGTCCCCCGGGAGGATATATCTTCGGTGAAGGTGATGTTCTGTGGAGCGCTTCTGTTGCGATTTCGAAGGAGGAATCCACCGGGACTGGAAACCAGCCACGCTGGCTACCGGATTTCCCGATAATTCACCTTTGTCTCGTCTGTTCGAGTGGATTCAGAAGTCGTTGCCTCATCGCCAACACTATATCACCACGCCTGTTTAGTCTGCTCAAGAATTTCCCAGACCGCCGATTAATTCCGGAGCATTTCGGGCCTGCGCAAAACCGGGGAACCTCATCTTGTGAATTGAGGGGCTTTAATTTGTACTGCCTTATGGCAGGTAATCGATGCAACAGTTAGCAGAGTAGCCAATAAAGCCTACATCGTGAGTGTGGAAAAGCGATTTCGCGCTCAGAAGGACTGCTTAGAGCTAACAACTTTAACAACTTGAAAAATTACGTGACTGTTTCACTGACGAAGAAGAGTCGAGCAACGGAACACTGCGTTTATTATCCTGAGCTTTCAGACTCGTATGGGAGTCCATCGTCAGATGTAGTGACAGAAACAGGACAAGCGGCAGTTATAAGGCACATAGGCTGCCGCTTGTCTTGTTTCTGTCACTACCTCTGACGATGGACTCCCTTACGAGTCTGAAAGCTCAGGATAATAAACGCAGTGTTCCGGTGCTCGACTCTTCTTCTTCTTCACTTATGCATACATCTGGAACTCGAAATTTTGCCTTCATTCGTGTTTCACTGACACCCACGGTCCCCTCCCCTCCGACGTCTGGACGCTAATTTCTGATAAATAAATCCGGGTAACCGTCTGATAATGATTATTATTATTATTATTATTATTATTATTGTTATTATTATTATTATTATGAAAGTTCGATCGTCGCATCGGGCGATGTCCATCAAGTGCTCCACAGCAAGGTCAGACAGGCACGGTAACTTGCGCGTGCACCAGTATAGTAGGGGTAAACTTGTGCAGCATCTCCCGCATTCACTTGTCCTCCCCAACTGGAACCAGGAGAACCGGAGGCGGGGAGAACGCAAGTGGATGGCGCGGCCGAACCTGCACCTTGGCGTCCCACACCACGTGGATGACTGAGCAGCCATGCACACGACCTCTATACCCAGCAGGAGCGCAAGCGAAGCTACTTCCAGAGAACCAGGTACCGCAGAATTGCCAGCAGACGCTAACAAACCCTGGGGCCGTGCAAACAAGAGAGGCGACAAAGTCGACTTTTCAGTACAAAATACGCGTGTATGGTAAGATTTAAAGACTTGGTAAAAGCAGTAACAGCTTAGACGCCAAACGTATCAGTGAAAATAAGGCATAAATTTGCATTTATTTATTTTTTTTAATAAAATGTGGTGTAGGAACTACTCCGAGGTAGACATAGAACCAACACATTCTAAGGTAAAGATTCCACCAAAAGTCCACGTTCTGCTCTTCGATCCACCAACCGGAAGGTTGAAATGCTTCAGATGAAAATGACAACCCTCGTTGTCCTCGGCAAGGTGATGACTTGTCAGAACGCGACCTACGGCGGTATTCGTCCTTCCTTTTGCTCCGTGCATAGACTTCAAGAAGGCGCTTGACAGCGTGCCACACCAACGTCTCCTACTGAAGCTCAGCCGTATAGGGGTAAGAGGCAAGCTTTTGAAGTGGATTGAAAACTTTTTGATCGATCGGTCTCGTAATAGTGCATTTTAGAGTAATAGGCAATGCCCTTGATGACCCTATTGAAAATGGTACATATAATATAAATCTTAAATGCACATCTTACTAACATTTTGTAAGTAACATAGTTGTTCACGGAAAACGTGTTTATAGCGTGGGACTGCGAAGGATGCGGCAGGCGGTCTTTTCAATTTACATATGAGTTAGAGTCGTCGTTTATCAAAGATCAAACGATCCAGCTGCCTTTTGAATACAGCCATTGTGTCAGATGTCACTATTTCACTTGGGAGTGAGTTCCACGGTCGAACAACACGCTGGCTGAAGGAAAACTTCCGATGGTCTAGGCATGTACGCTCCCGCTTGACTTTGTACGAATGGCCGCGCAGGTGACTCATGGTCGTGAATTCAAAGAAGTCTTCAGTTTTCAGCGAAAATTCGTGCCCGTGGATAATATGGAATGTCCGTATCAGGTCACACCTCATTCGTCTACAGGATAGGGGGAACAAATTTAGCTGGTTCAGTCTTTCTGGGTATGACAGAGTCCTGTGACCATTCACCAGTTTTGTGGTCCGACGTCGCACCCGCTCTATGGCATCACAGTCTTTCTTCATCCAGGACATCCATGCTGGCATTCCGTATTCCAGATGCGGTCTGACGAATGTGCCAAATATCTGTGAAGGCACGCCTAATCCAGTGCATGATGTTGGTTGACTTTTGGACGACTCTTTTGCAGTGCTGAGAGGGCAGCAAGTTTGAGCATGTCCAGACACCTAGGTCTTTGTGCGTGTCCACTTTTTAGTGGAAACCAATTTATGATGTACTGGTGTTTTGGGAAGAGCCTCCAACCAGATTCTAGTCGCAAGACTACACATTTGGATGCGTTTGACACTAGACGCCACTTGCTGGACCAGGCAGCCAGTGGCATCTCAGACTGTCTGTCTTGGTGGGCAGCAATCGACAGAGGTGACAGTTACGAGCGGAGTACCTCAGGGCTCCGTTCTTGGCCCTATCCTCTTCCTCATCTATACTGATGACTGCATCCATGGATTGGACTGCGACATTGACATGTGTGCTGAAGATATAAAGCTTTGGGCAGTCATCCGCAATGAGGACGATGAAGTGAACCTACAGGCAAACTTAGACCGACTCGAACAATGGTCAGGCCGCTGGCTCCTCCTATTTAATGTTACCAAATACAACATTCTGAGGATTGGCAGAACCCGCTCTGCGCACCGCACACGTACTATCTTAATCACACACCGCTGCCGCTGGTAGCGGTTCAGAAGGATCTAGGTGTGTGGATAACACCTTCACTAAAGCCATCATTCCACTGCTTGTAAGCCGCGAAGTCCGCGATGTTCGGCTTATAACTCATCAAGCGGGCTTTTGCGAAGTTTGACGAGGAGCGCTTTCGCAAGGTCTTCGGGATGTTTGCGCGCCCGCAGTTAGAATTTGCCATTCAGGCCTGGAGACCCTGGTCTGTCAAAGATCGTACCACCCTCGAAATGTCCAACGACGGGCAGCCAGGCTTGTCAGAGGTCATAAAAACCTACCTTACGAAAGTAGACTATCAAATCTTAACTTCTTTCCCCTGGACTACAGACCACTCCCTGGCGACTTAATTCAAACGTTTCGAATGCTACGGGTTCAGGATTGTCGCCTCGCATCCGGCGACTTCTTTCAGCTGGCCACCACTACTAGCTTGAGAGGACATCCTCTGAAACTACGTGTGACAGGGGCGAGACTGGAGGCAGGGAAGCCCTTCTTCAGCAACAGAGTGGTAAAGGCATGGAATGCCCTGCCTGTGGACATCGTCATGTCCTCATCCGTGGACTAATTTAAGAGAAAGCTCGACCAGTACAGGGATATGTACCTCCACAGCATCCGAAACTAACAAATTTTCCCTCTTATCAACCGCTCCAAAGTGTTTACGCTACAAAGAATGTTACTCCCTATATTTAAGTAGCATTACTTTTTGAATTTTTAGTTATCCGCTGATCGAAGCATATGCGCTTGCTTCGATATTACTAGGTCCATTCAGTACCGTACTGGTTATTGTACATTGTGCAATAATTTACCGTACTAACAACACAGGTATTAGCTAAAAGCCTACCTGTGTTGTTAGTACGGTAAATTATTGCACAATGCTATACTACTGGCTGCCTGTTGGCGGTTTGTGAATATTAAGCGGTTATTCCGCAGTAGCTGATGGATTTCAGCTCAAATATTCATATCAAATTTCGGACCGTGCCTGAAAAGGCCTGCTTCGAAAGAGTTACTCCAAGTTCGCGCATTAATTTCCTCGGAAATTAAGCAAGACTGGTTATTGTACAATTTTGACATAGAAGGCATACACAGACAAATTTATACCAGTAACCAATGCTTGTTGCATGTAATTACTTACCTAATTTTCATTGACACTTGCCATACACATTGTTTTTTATGACGTTATTGTAACCAAAAGGGCGTTCAAAGGCGCTCGCCTACCTTTCCCCTAATAAGTCTGATCTGATCTGATCTGTAGTCATTATCGGCGAGTGACTTCCACGTTCTGAGACTGGTGACCATTGTTGACCTCATTTTGACCGCTGTAGAGAGGGGCGCCTTGAAGCACCCCTGTGGCTTCATTAACCTAGAGGATGTCAGGAATGACCTAGGTCGGTTAACCTGAGAAAATGCGGTCAAACATAGCGGGAACCCATCCATAATCTGAGTGTCTAACGTTTATGTGGCAAAGTTGCGCTATTTCCGAGCCGATAGCTAGTGACTCTGTTGCGGAAAGAAGCAAAAAGACGAGTTCCAAAAAGCAACTCAGACGTGGATTCGGCTGGAGCAAGAGCTGTATCCAGATTCTCACTCGAATCCATCATGAGAGACAGTTTCGGGTAAGGATGATGGACTAACAAGGGACACTGTATTCACGGGGTGCAGTTACAATGCATCCATTTACCTGACCTAGTTGGTAGTTCCCGCGTTCACAGCCGGCGATCTTCCTTGATGCGAGTATTGCTTTCTCTTTCATACTCGTGTTGTTACTAGCCGTGATTTGGTCAGTGGTATTGACCAACAACATGATAATGACTCGACAAGTCTACTCACTGATATTGCTATTGAAAGAGTCGCTTGATCGCGTCCTTCTCGAGCGTCCAGATTTTCTGTTCACTTGTAAATCGACTGCGCGCCGGATCTCGTACAGTGGTGAGCAAATCAAATATGTCGGAAAAACCGAAAGACTAAACTGGAAGCGGCCGGCCGTGCCCAAATACCTCTCTAGTCTATTGTAATAGTTCCCCCACTTCGGGGCATCGTCTCCGTTCCGAACGTACATTATCCATCACTATGTCAGGCACTATGCCAGTTAGGACTTACCAGTACTGACAGGCAATGGTAGAGGGGCGCTCACCGACTGTTTTTACGGAACTCACTCGTCCCGTAGTGCCTTGGAGCCCAATCAGCAGCCGCACGGCGGCACATGGTATAGACAGAATGGCATTACCGACAAAGGCAAGGGAGACTGGAATGGCCATTTCTGGCTCATTAGCCGTCGTCAGGCCGTCACACCGAACCCCAAAGTGTGGAACACCTAAGGCTCAAACTCACGACCTGTTAGTTAAGAGTCCAACGCCTCTAACCACTGAGCCACGGACTCGTTATCCTGTCGGTATGATTGACTGACGATGGCTATTCCAGTCCCTCCCCCCCTTGCCTTTGCCAGTAATGCTGTTCTATCAAGGCAGCCTTAGAGATGGGGATTAGGTATGACAACTGAATAACCACGTGATGAACCGAACTGCCAAAACCCGTACACTGGGGCCATGGTTTTCAGGTAAGAAATAGTTTTATCATGCCACCGAACATCGGACACTAGCGAAAACCTCCACTGCGCCGATATTTTCGGCTCAGTGACAAACGTTTCTTGAAATCTGCAGTTCCTCTAGGGTTCTGCTTGCTGGTTTACCACCTAAAGCCCCGCCCCGCACCGACCCCCTTCCTTCTTCCGCTGGCTGCAATGAAACGCGCAACGGGACTTGCACTAGATCATGACCAGACACACAACGTCGTGCATGTGGTCACTGCTGCGAGTGCCAAGTTTATTCTGGGCTAATCTCCATGTAACACATGCTACACTCGTCTGGATATGGTCCTGTTTACTTTACATTGACGCAACATGCCACTGTTGACTTAGACTGCGAACACAAGCAGACTTACGTATTTGGACCGTTTGGCACACTCTCCTATCGAAAGAAGGGTCCTCTCGGGAAAGTATAAAAGCCCGGACTGACCGGACTGCCTCAACAGCGTCTCATCTCGAACCAGCATCAGCCCTCACCGACATTTGAAATGGAAGCCTTCTACGGATCCTGGAAGCTGACCAGCAGTGAGGGCTTTGATGCCATTCTGCAGCGTCTGGGTGAGTCGTTGATTTCTAACCAGTCCCCCTATCTCTCTCTCCTTCCCTCCCCTCCCCAATGCACTAACTCTGCTGTTCTGGCCCTCTCCAAATCCAAAGATGTTGGACTGGCTGCTCGAACTGCCGCAAACACCCTGCACCCCACAGTGACCATTGAGAAGTCCGGTGATGAGGAGTACTCAATCACCACTGCGAGCACATTCAAGACCTCCAAGGTGACCTTCAAGCTTGGTGAGGAGTTCGAAGAGAAGACGCAGGACGGTCGTGTTGTGAAGGTGAGTATCCGCCCAACCGCCGCCGCTCTAGTCCACTGTGGTGTCTTTTAGACCACCATCGTCCTCGACGGAGGTGCGTTGAAGGCGACGCAAGTGGGTGACAAGGTGACGACTCTCACCCGAACAGTGGAGGGCAACTGCATGAAAATGGTGAGTTGCCTTGACTACAAGAAGACCGACCGTGAGAACTTTGCAAGGTGTATGTGCAGATGTAAGATGAGTGGGGGGTTCAGAGTGTGTGAGAGAGAGCGTGTTTGTGTGTGTGTGCCCCTAAACGGGCTATGTGGTAGATGCGTTGGACTAACAGGGGAGCTATATCAGAGTCTGGCAGGCGTTTTCGGATTGCACACCATAACAAATGCCAACATTTCATAACAAATGTCATTATGTCGGTGTGCGGTGACAGACCCGGCTGCCGGCAGATGTCACGCACACTGGAACCCCTGCGGTCCCACTCCCCATTGTTGTTCTTGGTCAAATACCTGGTCATTTGCTTTGTGGACCAGGGGCTGTGGAGTGGGATGTCAAGGTGCGGGCTCTACCGTACCATCCACCTGCACCCTCCCCTGCCTTCGATCTTCTTGACTATGTTTTGGCAGCCGGCGCAGGCGGAGGTTGGGGAAACGAGAGTGTGGTAGATGCTGTGCAAGTCTGTTATCACTTTAGACTAATTCACGCACAAGTCACCGTCCCTGCATGAAAATGGTGAGTCGCCTGTGTCAAACTACTACCGACGGTGCGAGCCTCGCAAGATTTATGTCCAGACTTAATATGTATGGTGAGAGAGACAGAGAGACTGATGGTGCACTGGTCATGCATGACCACATCGTCAATCAATCTTTCGAGCAAATTGGATAGGAGTATCATATTCTTCCTCTTTTGAGTGGCTGGCTTTAAAGTCAGGCTTTGAAGCGGATAGGAAGTTCCTGTTCAAACCACTTAACAGTACTCCCAACACGAGTTTTTTTGTCTAACATAATATATTGAGTGTGTTCCTGTGTCAGAATCTTTCACGACTCCAGTCTGTTTCCAGCCAATCAGTTCTTCTCGCACAAACGCCTGCCGTGGTCTCACCCGGGGCTTGAGCGCATGAGCGGTCAGACGGTTTGGCCAGTGGGGACTGGCCTTTTGCCCTGTGTAGTGAAAACGCATACAAGTAGACGTTTGAGAATTAATCGACAAACCCCCCTATGATGCTGTGATCCTGCTCAACTCACATTCGTCCCCTAGGAAACAGACTGAATCATTCTGATAAAGGAAATATTTGGCTCTATCATCTCAACAGACCAATCATCGGTGGGTACACGCGTAATATGTAAAATTTGAAACTGGAGTTCATATAAGAGAAAACACACGGGAAAGTTGGGAATCCTCTGATGAGCCGAACCCCTCGCAGTTGCATCAGGCAGCGATAGAGGATCGGCGAAACACGCGTGTCTGGGCTTTTAACTACTTCCTGTGTTGTTAGTACGGTAAATAATTACACAGTTCTATCCTACTGGCTGCCTATTGGCGGTTTGTGAATATTACTCGGTTGTTCCGCAGTAGGTATTGGATTTCAACACAAATATTTATATCGAATACGGCGATGTGCCTGAGAAGGTCTCTTTCGAAGGATTTACTCCAAGTTCGCGCATTAATTTCCTCGGAAATTAAACAAGACAATCCTGAAACGGCTGTATTCGCGGCGTGGCTTCAATTCCCTCCTTGAAACCCAGCCTCCGAACTATAGCGCAAATAAAACTAAGTCCCATGCTGATCGGCTGCATATGTTCTCATAGTTTTCCGTCAAATGAAACTTACGGATGACTTCTTTTTCTTGCATTGTAGACTGTTCAGGTGGATGAACTGGTTGCCCACCGATACTACAAGCGCGTCTAGCCTTCGTCTTTCCCTGAGGACCAAAGGAAGCTACAATAAATGTTTGCTGCTAAACATTAATAACAACACGTAGTCCATGCCGATGACGTCCTCCTTGTTCCTGCCTTGGAAACGGAAGGGCTGTGGGCTGTTAAACCGGTAGTTTATCAGTATCAGTTTATTAAGGGAAATATAGGCGAGCGCCTTTGAACTCCCTATTGGTCACAAGTCATCGGAGAAAAACATTGATAAGTGGGAAGGTGAAAAAGGGATTTTGTGCATGCGCGCGGACAGCTGACAGCTAGTCAAAAAGAGTAATCATTGCCGGTTACTTACTAATTACGTGTAGTATAAACACGTGTAAGTTGTGCCGGTTATGTGAGTGGATGTGAGGATGGTAATTGGGAAGCTTGATGCGCGTCAAGTCTACACTTGAAGGAATTCACACGGGAGGAGATAACAACATCGGTGGGGAGGGCATTCCATGCTGCAACCACTCTGTTACTGAAAAAGAACCTTCGTCCATTGATTCTTGATTTCCCTGCGCGTAGTTTTAGGTGATGACCGCGCAAAGTGGGCGTGTTAGCTTGGGTGAAATAATCAGTGGGATCTAAACAACAGTCTAGGCCGTTGATAATACGAAATGTTAGCATAAGGTCACCACGTAATTGCCTATAGGAAAGGGGAAACAGGTTGGGAGTTGACAGTCTGGTTTCGTAGGGCAGTGCTCTCAGACCTTTTGTCATTTTGGTCGCCCGTCTCTGAACCTTCTCCAAGACGGTATAATCTTTGACAGTCCAAGGTCTCCACGCCTGTATGGCGTATTCTAGATGAGGTCGCAGGAAGGTGCCAAATATTTTGGAAAAGCAGTCAGGGTCAAATCCCATAAATGCTCGCCTAATGAGTTGCAATGTGGCCGTAGCCGATTTAGCTGCCTTCGCGCAGTGCAGTGTTGGTTTGAGTGAAGATGTAATCCATACACCCAGGTCCTTCTGACTGTCAACCTGCTGCAGTGGTGTGCCGCGTAGAAAGTAAGTCCTGGGCCTGGGGGCTCTGAAGCTGCCGAGTTGAAGAAAGTTGCACTTGCTTATATTGAAGGGCATAAGCCAGCGCTTCGACCAGTCCTCGAGTCTGTTCATGTTTGCTTGCAGGTGGTCTGCGTCTGCCGCATTGTGAATAACTTTCCACAATTTTATGTCGTCGGCAAACAGGATGGCATCACAGTCTAGGTCCTTGACGCAGTCTTTTATGAAAACGAGGAATAACGTCGGACGTAAAACTGAACCCTGTGGGAGGCCACTCACCACGCTTACATCTGAGGACTGTTGACGCCCGACCTGCACTCTTTGGGACCGTCCAGTCAAAAAGCTCTGGATCCACACAAGAAGGCGAACACGAATTCCAGCGTTTCGCAGTTTGTACAAGAGACGTTGGTGGGGAACGCTGTCGAAAGCCTTTTTGAAGTCGATGTAGATTGCGTGCACCACATTGCCTTCATCGCGTGCTTTATTCCAATGTTCGAGCGTAAAGAGCAGATTCGTGAGGCAGGACCTACCACTTCGAAAGCCGTGTTGGGCATCGGAGAGGAGGTGGTGCTGCTCGAGGAACTGCATCAAGGCCTTCTTAATGATCTTCTCCATGATTTTGCAACAGATGGAGGTAAGACTCACTGGCCTGTAGTTATTTGCAGACGCACGACTTCCACCCTTAAAAAGCGGAGTGATGGTAGCGGACTTCCAGTCCGAGGGCAGGCATCCAGTAATAAATGGCGTTTGGAAGATCAAGGCTAACGTCTTGGACATTTCAGGAGCTAGCTCCTTCAGCAGCTTGGCCGGGATTGCATCAGGGCCTGGGGAGGTCGATTTTTTAGGTTTATTAACTCATTCCGAACAATTGTTTCAGAGAAGAAGACGGCTTCGAGGGTAGGCGTTTCTTCGTCTTCAGGTTCACTTGTCACGACTGACCGGAAGAACTGAGAGAGATGTTCAGCCTTATCCTTGTCATCGAAGATTTCCGCACCCTCAGCCGTTCGCAGCAGTGGGACGGGATCTTTGTTCCGTGTTCGCTGTCTTATGTAGCTGTAAAGGATTTTGGGATTAACTATGGCACGGTTCAAAAGATTCTTTTCGAAGGCTTTCTGATCCCTGGCGATGAGAATTTTGACCCGATTTCTCTGTGACTTATAGCTGCTTCGGGATTCTGACGTCCGGTCCGTCAGAGATCTTTTCCATAGCTTCCTCTTCTTGTGTGAAAGACAGCTAATAAGAGTAGTCAAGGAGAATGAAGGGATTTTGAGGAAATGAGACACTATTGACAACAGATTAGAACTCCACTGGTCAATGACATTTCGACCTTAGTCGGCGAAGACGTTCACCGTGCGCCTCACTGAGTTGCTGCAACACCGGTGATTTGGTTTATGGTGCGGCAGACTTGTGATACATATGTCGCATCGCCTTCCCCCTCACCAACCTTGCTCCAATCAGGACCAGATGTGGGCTCATGTGACAAAGTTAAACAGCCCCCCTACGTATGCCTCCCACGGCCTGGTCCTTGCGGAGTAAGTCAGGCTTTCGTGCATTGGGGCAATACCAACCTGATGAAGAGTAGTGGGCGATTCGAAGCGTAGCCCTTGGCGGAAATTTGAAAGTGGCCAATTAAGGATATGATAATGCTGATGCGGAATGACCATTCCAGACACAAATATCCCCGAAAGAGATGAAGATGTGTTTAAGACGAAGCTGGATTTGTATAGCAGTGTCCACTGAATTACCACCGGACCTGTGTATGCTTGACGAATCCTATTGTTATCATACTACGTGCTATATTTCAGTAGTATGTTTAATTGCATCTCTTATTTTCTCGGATCCATCGGGTACGCTTACTGGCATGCACCTATGCAACTTTCGTCACTGGGGGTATGATTTCTTCCCCTGCACTCCAAACGACCACTGTACTACTGTTCGCACCACTAACACTCGAGACTACTCGCCTGTCTGTACAGAGTTGACGCCTTTCCGATGATTTGATACCTTTTTCAGTTTTTGTTATGTTTCAGTTGCTTGTATACAAATAGGGAGTTGAAAGCTGAAGACCTTAATTTCTCCGAAATAAAACAGAACTGAGGTCGAGAATAGAGACACGATACCATTGGAAATATGAGTCCCTTCTGCTGATTCTTTTTTTCAAGTTAACGCAGGCCGTGAACTAGTCAAGATATTGCTGTTTGGGGATTTTCGTAGGTTTATCCGATGGATAAATTCGCGATACTACTTCCTACAAATTCATTTCTTCGACCAGACGCCAGACGAAATGACTGCTATGCTAATTTAATTCCTCACCCAGCCCCGTGCGGGGTAGGTAACACTGGTCGAATGAATCGACGTTAGCGCCTCACAAAAGACGGACCGTGAGCAGTCAACGAGTCTCTCCTAAGGTCAAATGTTTCCCGCCGTCGAGCCGATCTGACCGCATCGTGTCCAAAATGACTGCCGATAGAAGAGAGCAAGCGAGCTCTAGGAAGCAGTTCAGAAGAACAAAAAGAAGAAGAAGCGTTTATTGGCCTGACTTCTCGGATTCCCTCCCAAACTCATCATCAGAGACGTCTCCGCTAATAAACATCTTGTCAGTAATCCTCTGCCACTAAACGTCTTGTTCCAGTGATTGGATCTTCTTCTTCATCTTCTGTGTCTATCCTTGTTCACCTAGTAAACGCCAGTCGCCAAGTGGGTGTCATTGGGGGGGGAGGGAGGGGGGCTTCAGTTCGTCTGCAAAGTGGCCGTCAAACTACCAGATGTGTTTGATGCAACGCATACTAGCCGTAGTTGTGGCGGCGACACAGTCTAATTTTGTACTTCCTGGAGAATTTCGTTCAAACATTGCTGTTGCCGCGACCTCGGATTAATCAGGTGCAGACTCGCAGGCCATGTGACACTGTGAAATATTAACTCAGGATTTCCTTCCAACTCTAAAGCCCTCGAAGTTTTCCATATCGCGGGGATTTGTCAACGGCCTTTGGCAGTTACAGGCAGATCCTGACCTGCGTGGGCTTGATTAGAACTTATCGAATACACAGGCTTACCGAACGGTTCTCGGCATGCTTTAAGGCAGTTTTCAGCGTTGTAGGCTTCGCTGAAGTTGCATATTTTGAAATATATGCAAGTATTCATTACGCCATTTTAAGATGCCAGCCTGCTGAACATGCATCTCCACCAGGAGAAACGACATTTTTCTTGGGGTAACTGGTTAAGAACATTGCCAAATTTACAAAATATTAGAATGGGCCTGGAAGACTTGGATGGTTTATGCGTGTAATGGGAATGGTGGAGGTAGTTCATCAAACACTGTGTTTCACGAAGCGGGTCTCTTCTGGATGATCCGGGATCATCCTAAGCGCAGACGGCTTCCTATTGTTGAGGCACCATAAGGCTGTTTAAGGAGTTAGGTTCCAACAAAGGCAGGATAGGCAGTGCCACGTGGAGGTGATTGAAAAGATACGTATGGCAAGGGAATTACGCAAACCCCCTGTACGCTCTCGGGTGGCCTGACTATAATGCAATTTCCTTTTAGTTAATGAACTTTTTTTAAAAATTCAGTGGACCCCGACTTCCATGCGCCACAGTGATCAGGAAAAGGACTTTTAGTCAAACGTTCATTGCAATCATTCTGACGTTTATTTGCGATTCCGCGTCACTGGCTCCGTCGTGTTTGTTACTGTGATTCGACGAATCATGAGGCATCCTGGATGGCCGCAGTTGTTTCGAACTTCAATGACAAAGCCCGGCTGCTTGCTGTTGAACACAGTCGAGATGGCGGTTGCGCTTCACGTGAATTTCTGAATATTTATAGCATGCTACTAACACATAGTGGGTAGGATCATTTGTTGCTGATAAAAATGTGATCGCAGTGAGTTCAGAATGCTCTCGATTGGCCTTACGTAAACGTCGGATTTCGAGTGGGCTGACAATTATTCCCAGTCCCTGTCAAGCTGGACTGTCGCAGCGTCCTATATAGGTAAGTTACTTGTGAGACACTACATACTAAATCAATAATGACAAGGTGACGTTAAACAAGGTGGATCAGGACAAAATTCCTTTAAACTGTCGACAGTGAGCAAGGTCGACGCAAGTAACCGAACGGCTTGTTAACCCTAGGGAAGTGTGCTTATGAACCATTTTTTTTATTTCAAAGCACCTTTTGACGACGGTGGTTAACACTGAAAGGGTTCTAATGCATGGTAGCCTTTCATTTCTATAAATACTTCTACTCGCATCATTTAAATAGTATTGTCATCATGCATGTGCCCATTATTGGAGGGGTAGGGACTTGTGTCCGATGGGAAGATGTGGGAAAAGTGATGGTTGGGTGTCGTTAAACCTACTGCCTCGGTTGAAACTGCATTTTTGAAGAACACCGGGCCAACACTCCTTAAATAAACGACCCACTCAACTGAGGGAACGGCGATGCAGTGAAAGGGGCATGGCGGGCCAACCGGTAGACGACGAGTTACCATGACAGCCTTACATTTATACCATGATACAGCGGTTAACCCAAGTCAAGCTCAGCCTTCCGAATCTGGGTTTCCTTCAAGATGGAAAGCGGACTATAACTCAGTGAAACGCGGGATACTTATTTGCTACTTCTCTGCGGTCATTGTGGGAGTATGCACTTACCAGGGCTGGTGGGAAATAACCTCTACTTACGTTCACCCTACCCTCACTAACCTGTCTGTTGGATGCTTAGACACATTTTGCGGCGAATTGCGCAAACAGGCTATCGCTCCATGCCTCCGGTGGAATGCGAGGTGCAGTACACTGCAGCTAGGGAGCATAGCTCGTTTGGTCGTATTTCGAAGGCTACGGACCTTAAGACAGTGGGCTTTTCGGGAGACTGTAATGTCTGGCATCCAGTCAGTGCAACAACTTGGTTTCATAAAGGGTCAAAATACACTGCTAAGATCCGGAGGTACGGACAATTCGCAAGGAAGGAGTACTCTCTGGGCATGCATTACTCGAAGCCTCTGTAGTGGCCCGCAGAGTACACGCAGGGAAGACCAATCAGGTCTTCGACAGGACACGTTGCTTTAGATCTTGGTGTGGGTGTCAGATGACGTATTGTTCCGAGGTTGCCCTATGCAAAAGAGATGTTTGTGGATCAGGGGTCAACTGGACGTAGATAAGCAGTCTATGATGCTTATGATGTTTCACGCCATAACTAACTCTGTGGTTATTCAGTCCAGTCCTCAAAACGCTCGAAGGGGATGATTAGGGGGTTATAAACTGTCACTTTGACGCCGTGGAGGCAAGGAGAATGGCGTAGGGGTCCGCAGAAGCGCTGCAGACCTGGGTTCCTGATGGTAAATCCACAAACCGATATGCCGAACTACCCCTCGCATACAGCGCGCTGCGGCCACACTTCTAGCAGGCCTGACCCTACCTCCTCCCCCCCCCTCCCCACCGACCAGGGAAACAAGCAGTCGACGAGTTGATGACGCACTGCACGATGAAGTCAATCTCCGCCCCCCACGAGGCGGGCTCCGCGGTGACCTGCGCGTGCATTTGTTTATGGTGAAGATGATTCACTCAATCCCCCCCCTCACCCAGCATGCCTTAATAAAGTCAAGACTACTGGAGGTAGCCTTGGATGCGATGGCTGGAAACGCCCATCGCGTGTGCCGCACAGACGACCCCGTTGGTTCTGCAGATGCGCCAGGCTACAAATAAGATGACTTCTGTCAGCACAAGTTGCAGTAAGAATGTGCAGTTACAATCTGACACCGGGTTTTGAGAAAGATCGAGTTACCACGTCATATGGCAGTCTTCTCAGCCAAGACTGCAGGTCTGCCGTGAGGATGGACTCTTCAGTCTGAGACGGTTAGTGATCTGGCGCTGGGAATGGGGGCGCGGTGGCTGACACAGCTGCAACAAGGCGTCTACGTGGGCCAACACGCATTTGACCGCCGGTTTTTTCCTGCCACCTTGCCTTCAGTGATCTGCGGAAGCAGCTGGAATTTACAGGCAGTCCGTGTCTCGGTCAAGGACATGAACCCAGTCAGAACAATAGTTCTCTACGTAGTCAGTTTTTTGCTCAATATGGATTTATTTAGGCCGGTTGGAGGTCTGGTTGACTTTGCAGATCCTAATTGCAATTTCGCCGATTATGCCTCCAAAGCAAACGAATTTATCCACTGATATATTGCGAGATCGACTTTACACTGATTCGGAGTTTGTTAGAGTCGCCCTTGGACGTATAACCACCGTCTCCTCATTGCTGGTAGTCACACTGAAGTTGGAGCGACCGGAGGCGTAGAAATCCACACTCCGCTGCTGTATGTCCTCTTCCGTTGTGACGTCTAGCCCACAGTCATCCGCACACAGAAGGTTGTGGATGCTGGTCCTGAAAAGTCTCTCAGATGACTGCATTCACTTGGTGTTGAGTAGTATTCCATCGGATAGATAATAGATGCTGATTTCTGGCCGCTCCTAATAGTAGGCGTCCATCAGGATGGCGAAGAAGATGAGAGTAATGAGAGTGGGAGCGAGTATACAACTCTCCTTCCTCCCGCCTGTCGCCGCGAATGCCTCACGGAAGTAATGTCGACATATAGTTGTTCTGGCATTTGCGTAAATCGACCTGGACACTTAAATTTCAGCATTATCTTCCAAAGTACGTAACGGCT
>CACRXP010000272.1:549502-568852 GCA_902702965.1 Spirometra erinaceieuropaei | reverse complement strand
AATGGCTGACACAGGCTGGGAAGCCAGCGTGTAGGTTCTGTTGCCACAGTTGAGGCTGTCTACTACCTCGGTCTCCGCTGGCTTTTGATCTGGGAACCTCGAGTTGCTGACAGTCGCACTTGGACTACCTGAAAAGGAGAGTACGCGAGTACGCACCTACCTGGCTAGGTAAGAGGGAAACTCGATCGATTTCGAGTCCTATTCTCGCACATCTAATGGATACGAACAATACATAAACGCCCAAGAAGCCATTTAAGTTATGTACCGGGTGCCGACACAAACGGGCGCTAAAAAGGGCCGAGGCAGTTAGGTTAGCGAATCCAGCGCGCTGTTATCGGAAGACGTTGACTCGGGCGATCCGTATTCCGTGGCCGACTTCAGGTGTTGATCGCACGCCGCCCCAACCGCCTGTGCGTGTGACCAATCACACACACTCCACGTGTTTGGCATACAGACGGCTTTTGAAGAAGGAGACACGATCGCCGGGACAAGAGCTTTATTCGTCTGACGTTTCGGATTCCTGCTCTAACCCATCCTCAGAGACAATAGCAAATACAGACAGCACTCACACCTTCCCCCTCCTCCAGCTCAGACGTCCCCAACAAGCTGCAGGAGGCGTGGGAACAACTCGTGAGACACATATAAACACTGTTCATGGTTCACAAGTTCGTCCTCCACGTAATTGTAGTGGCCTGATGGTGGATTGCCGAAACATATGTTTGCCAACTGACATTACAACCTAAATCACCTAACGTTGTAAAGGTAGTTTGTTGCAACGGTGCAGTGGAACGCGGAGTTCCCTCCATAATCCATCTGGGCATTGCAGCCTGAAAACGGTAAGTAAGCTGTGACAGAACTGTGGCCGTCAGTTAAGTGCTGAACCTGGCGGTGGTCAACGTTTCCAGCCAATGTGTAAAACAAGGTAATTATTGGGTCTCGGGTCCAGATGAGATTTTTGGAAGTTGTACTGGCTGAAGGACAATGATGCAAAGAAAACGAAGGTACGTCAGCCTGTCTTCAAATGGGTGCGTGAAACAGAAGTACCGTTCAGTGTAACACGCAGTGACTTGAATTAAACTTAATAGGCGCATTATAGGAGCAGGCTTTTTCCACTGCTGGTCAATCTCCCTTTGACTCTGGCTTCTCAACCCTTTAAAGCGACCCTTTTTTTCTTACCGAACCTGTGCTTGTTGGGGCGCCCTGGATAAGCGGGAATTCGTGGTTTTTTTAAGCACTAAGACAGTCGCAAGCTCGCGTGGCTTTGTGTTTTTGAACGCCCAGCTGCTAGCATTCTCTGCGTGAATGCTGGCTTCAGTAGGCCTAAGCGCGTCCAGCGCCTGGGCCCCTCGGAGTGCCCCGATTACCCCCAAAGCCCACAGGAAGTGGACGTTAACCAGCCAGTCGCCGAGGCCAGCGTAGGCGCACGTGTCGGGCGCGCGCGCGCGACCAGCGCACAGGCCTCATCCCGCCGCCGCCGCCGCCGCCGCCGCGTGAGGTCAGTCAGCGCATGCGTCACCGGCGCACGCGCGCGCGACCTTCGGCGGCCGTCCATCGCGGCCATCTGATTGGTTGAGTTAATAAAAAGGGATCTCTCTGTCTCTATCTCTGTTGGACGTCGTTCCTTCCGCCCGCCCGGTGCTGCTGTCCTCACTGTGGCCAGATGGCCCTGCTCGCGTGATCGTTAAGAGGCGCCTTTTGGGCTCGGAACGTCGTCTCCCGTGCCGCTGCGTCCGGGTTCCGCGTTCGTTCTGGACAAGTGGGAATGAGTTCGGATGCGCCCGCCCGCGCACACACACCGACTTCTTTATTTGGCTCTCGACACTGGCAGGACCATTCTAAGAAGTTTAATTCCTGCAGTTTCTGACCTTAAAGAAAGGTTTCCCGCTTCTGAGCTATTCCTTAGGGGGGTAGTGCTTGAGTTTAGTGATAGCATAATGGGTAATTAAAAAGATAGAGAAAGAGTGAGGGAGAGGAATACTCTTCATTAGGAAAGTATCATCCAAATATTTCAGCAGAAATACCCCTACTTATTTTGATCAGGATATAGAATTTTCAGATGATGAGGCAGTAAATAGGTTTGTAGACGACTGAATATCTATTACGGGAACAGTCGAAGTCTCACTTTCTGTGTTTCGCGACAGAAATGTCAATGCGGAATGCTGATATGCCGATGTAGGGTATGAGATATGAGATGGAACCGACAAAGACAAGGGAGACCGGAATGGCCATTTCTGGCTTATTAGCCGTCATCAGCCAGCCTCCTGAAAAACAAGTAGGAACTGTGCGACCGCCCCCTTACAGCTGGCTAGATAGACTGACAACCAGCAACTAGAGCACACCGAAATTTACCCAACAGGAAAATAATTTCAAGGTCAGGCCGATATCAAAGTTCCTCAATTGCGATGAAGGACATATTATTCATGCCCCCAAAAACTACCAAACTGCAAACTTCAATTTTTATATTGTACATATCGTTATTTTTTAAAACTTTTGTTATCATTTTCCCTTAGAAATGAGGTTTTTTTAACTTAAAACAAACTCTCAATTCGCGCGCTTTTGGCTAACCAGGCACCCGAAACAAATGAAGTCAAAGTGCAGTTGAAATTGACGAGTTTGTTTTAGGTTTTTTTTTTCCTGAGTTCAAAGGGGACTGACAGTGCCCAAGGGGCGCTACAATAAACCTATTCTAAACCTATTCTACTCTACCCAACGCCAAGTGCTCATCACTTGAGATTCGAACCCGGGATCTTTGATCATGGAGTTTGAACGAGCATGTTCCGTAACCTGATCGGTGAGCGCCCACTGTCACAATTGATATTCCCGATCACAACCGACAGGACAACGGGTCCCTGGCTCAATGGTAAAGTGTCAAACTCCATGACCAAAGATCCCGGGTTCGAATCTCAAGTGATCCACACTTGGGATTGGGTACGACTGGCTGATGACTGCTAATAAGCCAGAAATGGCCATTCCGGTCTCCCTTGTCTTTGTCGGCTCCATCTCATTTATGTCTACCACTAGTCGCTGCGCGACTGCCTGCGAGGGTTCTAGTATTAGCCCCAAGGCACAACAGAATGAGCATGTTCTGTAACCTGATCGGTGAGCGCCCACTGTCATAAGTAAGAGATATGCCTGAAACCACGACGCACGGGGCAGGAGGACCTCGCAGTGATTAATTCAGAACGAAGGGGATTGACAGCATTATCTAGAATTCGATCAGCAAATCGCCTGACCTTTGTGAAATGTCGCTGTATGATAAAATCGACTAAAAAAGACATAAGAAACACCGGCAGCAGCAGATGGGAGCATTTGGCGGACTCTTTTTAAAATTAACATATTTTCTCTATTCGAAGCAGGAAAAATAACCGGAGAGCAGTAAAGAATGAGAGGAAGAGTGCAGGCATCCGTAAACCGCCAGAATGGGGTGTTAGGGTGCGTGAAAGAAACTTAAAACAATGGCCATGGACACGGGTACGAGTGGCCTTGCGCTGAATTTCAGGGAGTTAGGTCTACTGCTGCGGTTAGAATTGGAAGGGCTGGTGGCTAGGGGGGTTTATTTTGGGTACAGTGAGGATATGAGAATAGGTATCTGCCTTGAGGTTTGACATATGGCCACCGGTAGTACGGGGGCAGGTCCACATTCCCATATCCGGCCGGTTAGGCTAGATCCGAAACCTGACTCCACCTCGACCTCTAAGCCTAATATTCGTCATAATTTTAACTCTACCTCATCCTACATTGCTTACCTTTACTGGGTGATTAGATGTACAATTTTGGTCATTTTTTTATCAATACCAACCGCAAATTGACCCAGTAGGAAAACCTTTACCTGGACGGAATCGAAGGACTTAATGCATTATCGAATGATGTCAGATTGAGGGAGGACAGAGATGCAAACCAGCTCCGAGTGGCTGGCAATCACCTGCCAGACCGAACTCAGCGAAGTTACGATAGCGGGGCGAGGGAGGTGGGGGTGGAGGACAGACGATGGTGGGTAGATTGATACAGGACTGTTTCTGGCCAATGGCTCCTCCGTTCAGCCAACCAACCAGCCCTGACCACCATCTGGCATCGGAGGCAAGCCGTGCGTCTGCCGGACTGGGGACGACGTATGGCTGGCCGACGACTTCCGATAACCCAGAAATGGCCATTCGGTGGTCTCTGTTAGTAAAACCTCTCCGATTCTGCGTATTTTGGGTTGTAGTATCGACAGGCATTGACAGTTGTCGGGCGGCTACTAGTGTGGACCGAACTGTGAATAAGCCAGTAATCTCGACGGGATTCTAACCCACAGCAGGAAGTAGAAGGCCTCGGCACAACCAGGATCTTGCAGCTCACTTGGTCGGAACGCTGGCTGTACTATGACCCTGTTGATTCTGTCGAGAATTCGGATCCTACCGAGGCCAATGTGTCATATTTCCAGTACGCCGCATGACGCAGCTGCGAGAAATCCTGCTCACTAGTGCGTCCGCCATGTGCTTTCTGGTAGATGCTCCAGGTTTTCAATGGTGCCCTTCTTGATTCCTTCGGAAATAAATGCACTAACTTGGAATGCATTTTTGGAACTTCGTAGGTCGGCTTCGAAGCGTGGTGTGAATTGTTGAGCAAGAGTTCGTCACTCTCGGCAAAATAATCGCATAGCACTGACACACTGTCCGCAGGTTGTCAGTAGTATATGTACACATGCCGAATGATTTGCCATACTGACTGAAGTACCCTTCTTCCAGGCACTGATGCTACAAAAAAGGCCAAACAGGCGTCAAGTAATTTATCCTGCATTAGACCCTGAAGAGAGTGCGAAGCTCAATGACCCCGTTGGCGCAAAATAGTTTATTTTAATTTGAAAATATTCGTACTCTAGAGGCTAGAGGGAAAGTTTTCTTAAAGTTTCCGCAAACACCTGATTTAAATACGTCGCCCGCTGTCAAATAGAAGATATCAACTTCGAAGGGGAATCTTCACAGTCATCTGTTCAGTCTCATCAGCAGAATGGCCGTATTTGATATGGTATAGGCAGAATGGCATTACTGACAAAGACAAGGGAGACTGGAATGGCCATTTCCGACTTATTAGCCGTCGTCAGTCAGTCATACCCAGTCCTGAAGAGTGGAACACCTGGGGCTCGACCCCGCGACCTGTTAATTAGAAGTCAAACATCTCTAACCACTGAGCCAGGGGCTAGCTGTCCTGTCGGTTGCAGTTTGGAATTTACAATGGTAGAGGGACGGAATAGTATTACCGACAAAGACAAGGGAGACTGGAATGGCCATTTCTGGCTTATTGGCCGTCGTCAGCCAGCCATACCCAAGCCCGAAGTGTGGAACACCCGAGCCTCGAACTCGCGACCTGTTGGTTTAGAAGTCAACGCCTTTACCCACCGGGCCACGAGCCCGTTGCCCTGTAGGTTTTCGATCGGGAATATACAATGTTAGGGGGCGCTCACCGATCGTTCATACGGAACTCACTCGCACGGAACTCGTGGGTAGAGGCGTGGACTTCTAAACCAACAGGTCGTGAGTTCGAGGCTCGGGTGTTCCACACTTCGGGCTTGGGTATGGCTGGCTGACGACGGCTAATAAGCCAGAAATGGCCATTCCAGTCTCCCTTGTCTTTGTCGGTAATGCTATTCTGCCTATATATCATGCGCCGCTGTGCGGCTGCTGGTTGGGCTCGAGAGAGAGCCCTTAAGGCACAACGGAACGAGTGAGTTCCGTATGAACGATCGGTGAGCGCCCCCTAGCATGGTAGAGGGACGCTCTCCGTAAGGCACGCAGGAACGAGTGAGTTCCCTAAAAACGGTCGGTGAGCGCCCGCCTACCAAAAGTACATATCTGACACTCTGACAATTCGATCGTCGTTGCCGACAATGTCCACCGTGTGCTCGCCAGCAAGGTGAGAGCAGGGACGATTACTTGTGTATGAACTAGTTTATAGCGATAGTAGACTTGCACACTGAGATGTGAGATCAACTTAAACCACGCACAATAAATTCGTTTCGTCGAATGCCAGCAGTCAGGGAGCTGTAAGAAATAGTTTATTCTGTACACAGGGCAGGTTGCCGTAAGTTGGTTGTTTGCTTGCAACACGAGATAAGCGTCCGTTCAAGGAGAGCGTCAGTCGCGGCGTGTTGTTTACGCGGGAGTGAGTGTCTGGGTCAGCAGGAGGGGATGACTGCCTGAGTGTTGGTCGTGTGATTGGACAAATTAGGGGAGGAATAGAGGGCGCATACTCACAAGGCCTCACGGATATCAAGCCAGAGCGTTCGACGTGCGTGAGGGAGGGGATACTAGTTTCTGAGGGCAGGCGGGAGTCATTGCAGCTGGACCGGAGGGGCCCCAATTCTAACCGGCGTGGGTGGTCGTGTGTCAGCGGCCTGTCAACGCTTGTCGCGGCCATCGACCGACAAAACGGAGCCAGAGAAAACCGGGGGCTGGAGCGGCTGCCACAACATCTACCGCACTCTCTCCTCCTTCCCCACCTGAACCCAGTGTCAAGACAGAGTCAAGAAGACCAGAGGCGGGAGAGGACACATGTGGATGGCGCGGTCGAGCCCGCGCCTTGGCGTTCACACAGCAAATGACCAAGATTTTAACCAACAACAACAAAAGCGGGGACTGGCAGGTCCAGAGCAGATTGCTGGCGCGGCAGAAATCGCCTCTTGACGTGCCATCACACCCGGCTCGGATCCAACGGAGTGGGAGTGACATAACGGCCACATTAGGGGGCAGCCATTGCAACCGGACTCCTAGATTACCAGCCGACCGACCGACCGACCGACCGCCCACACACACAAACACACAACACTGGGCCGACTGCGAGGTTCAACTTATCCCGTCAGTTGACACTATACTTGCCGGAAATTACCTGACTTCTCGACGCAGAGTATCCGGGATAACTAAATTTTTCGGTGCTCTTTTAAGTCACAATCATTAGGATTTTTGACGTAACCGTATGTTTACGGACATTCCAGAACGTTTCCCCAATTTAGTGTCCCAGTGAAGTTATTCCACTTCACTTCAATCAGTCTCCTACGACATTACTGGCATAAAAGTAACATCTAAAATTAATATGCCAGAAACCACACACTGGAAAGACTCACTGAGGAGTCGAACATCTAACAGCTGCGTCAAAACAACGAGATGTAGGAGGGGGGGGGGTAGGGGAAAGGGATCAGCAGACTGAAACCACTTATATTTATAAACCACAACGTTTGCTTGCAAATGTGGAGAGCATATGTATGAAAGGTCTAAAGAAGTTGACTGCATTTGACTGAGGCATTCGTCTAGTTAGTTGTCCGAAAACCTATCAAGCCTGCCAACGAAATGCATCAAATGATGAGAAATAGGACATTCTACTAAAATTATTTTTAGTGAAGACGTAAACCGTGTTGCGCAGAAGCTTTAGGAGCAGGCGAATGCGTATGTCAGGTTTCGGAGTATCCAGACATTTTTTAACACCAATATCAAGCGCCGAGAAGATCCGATTCCCTTTAAACTGGACAGACGGAATATTAGATTTTGATGTGTCACTTCCTTCATAGGCGTAAGAAATCAAGACAGAAAATGACACTTCTTATCTCTGAGGACGAGCAACACAGTAAGTTGGGAGTAGAGTCCCCGCAGGCTGTCGTCTACTTACAACAAATCAGTAACGTACAAGAAACGGCAAATAAAACGTGGGGAATTGGAATACCAACTATCATATCTTCCCGACCTGGGACTGGGGCGATTGGTAACGACAAGTAACCCTGAAATACGTTCTTTGTTCTCCCTATCTTTGTTGCTCTTTCTCGGCATTTACTTTAGTTATAATTTACTCGATATCTTCAGCTACTAAATTCTGGGGAGATATTATTTCCTAGGTGAAAGTTTGAAAGTTGATTTCGACGGTATCCAGCGTGTGCTTCACAGCAGAGTAAGAGCAAGGATGGTGGCTTGTACGTGAATTAGCTTAAAGTGGTGGCAGACTTTCGCAGCATCTATTTCACTAGCTCTTCCCTCCGCCTGTGCAAGGTGTCAAGGCAGAGTCAAAAAAACGGGAGGCGGGAGAGGACGCAGGTGGCTCGCACGACCGGACCCGCACCTGGGCGTTCTACCCCACCCCCCGGTTCACAACAAACATTTGACCAGGATTTTACACACCACAGGAGAAGACGGGGAAGGCGGTTCGGATGAGTCTAAAACAGGCATAAACAAGAGCATTTTAATATATTGCCAACAACAAATTTCGCGCAGCCTATCAACTGCGCAACAAAGATAATGAACAAGAAGCATACAGCAACTCTACTCTTCACAGAAAATCAATGCAAAACAGTAAAGTCATTATTTAGTGAACACCGACGAATTAGTAAAGATGGGAACTTAAAAAAACAATACAGGAAAGAAAAAATGGGAAAGCCAACATGTGCAAGTGGTGGGCAAATCGAAGGACTGGGATTACCAGGGCACGAAGAAACCGAGGACTTACTTATTGCTATGAGTACTCTACACCCAAACATTAAATTCCCAACAACAACGAGCTATCTTTTCTGGGCATTCTCACGCTTAGACAGGAATATGGTTCAGTAAGGCGATCGGTTTTCCATAATAATACATGGGAAGGTCAATACTCACATTGCCCGAGCTTTGTACCAATACAATGGGAACGAGACGTGGCGTACACTTCCTTCCAAATAGTGAGAAACATTTGCACTATTGAGAGACTAGATGCAGAAATCGCCTGCCTCAAATCAACCTTGCCTAAGCATGGCTATCCATCAGGTTCCATCCAGAAGTACAGTAACCCATTTATAACCACGTGACTATTCAAGCAGGCTTCACCCAAACGCTTGGTAACAAATGTATAGCAAATTATAACATCCTTACCCTTTAAGGGTGACAACACCTCAAAAACCATCAAAAGGCGGTTGCGACGCACCATCGAAAGGACATACAATGCAGCTAAACTCATATTCAGGAGTCTTGCCAACGCATTCCCAATTCCACGGACGAAAGACGTCCTGCCATTGAACGCCATCTCACATTGTGTTTATGGATTCACGCCTGATTGCGAACGCAAAGGCAACGGGTATCCAAATCAGTTGAGCACCTGCCTAAATGGCTTTTAATGTAGGAAAATAAAAGCACTCGTTCTCTATCACGAAACCACTTCATTGACTCCTTCCGAGTACTTGTTCGGGCACGAACAAGCCGGGCATTACGTTACTTGGAGGCGGCCTACATAAGGCGGCAGAAGTCCGATCTATGCAAATAGACCACGTGGTCAACTTCAACTTGCTCTAGTGATCCCGTCCTTTGATTTACGCGTGTGAACGTAGACGCCTTTTTTCCTTCCTACTTTTGCCATTTTAATTGATTGGTCTGTGTTGTACTAAACAATGGCCTTGCCGTGTTACATTGATGTTCCGTGCAAATTCAAATTGCTGCGCGCTTATTGCTCAGCGTGCGTTTTATTCAGCGGAGAGTTGCGATCGATAAACTGTCGCGAAATTTGATCGTGCCAACAAACTCTGCTGCCTACGATGGTTTTTAAAACTAAGAAATGCTTTGATTTTATTTAAACATCGAAACTCGAGGAAAAGACGAATGATCGTCTACGAGGTTTTTTCATTGGTGCGAGATATACACGACGAGAAAGTATCTCATTTCAAATCAAAAAATTCACGGAGTACCATACAACCGCTGGGCACCCGAGGTTCGAACCCTGAACCAGTTGGTCATCGAGCAATCGTCACCCCAGCACTAACGAACTCTCATCTTGTCAACTGACGTCAGGGGTAGTTGTTCAGATAAGGATGGCCTACACTGGTCCATCCTAACTGCAGAACGGGGCACAGAGGAGGAGGAGGAGGAGGAGGAAATGACAATCAATAATTTAGGAGTGTTTACCAACGAAGGCCGGGGGTACTGGAACGGTTAGATCCGGCTTAGTTGGCGTTATCAAACAGCGATACGTAAATCTCCGGGCTGCGTACCCCAGATTCGGACCTTGAATCTTCGAGCAACATTCTCATCACTGCGCCAAAGACTTACTTCATATCGTCTGAGATGGGGAATGCACAGGTGAACACTTTTCCCAACGCCAGGGTCGGTGGGCCAGGTGGTCGAGCCATCATCACATCGACATCCAACACCCCTGATGAAATTGCAGCGATTAACGACATGAATGTCGGCCATCAAACAGTCATCACACCAAATGCGAAAATCGCCGATGAGGGGGGGAGGGGGGAATCATGAATAATCAAGGGTATGCGGTAGCATGATGACTGCATCCTATAAATACTGCGGTCCCTTGTGCACGAACGACCCTTATCTGCTGTGGCCTCTGATGATGGGTTGGAGTAGGAACCCGAGTAGCCGGGCGAATAAAGCTCTTGTTCCAGCGACCGTGTGTTCCTCACGAGATGGGAAGAATTAAACCACAGGGGTGGCGTTCACAGATCGACTGTCACTGTCGGACGGAAGTGGACTCAACGCTTAGAGCCTCTCTCAGGCGGTCGCATAACGGTTACCAATCTGTGATCGAGATAAGCTATATAGACAAAGGAATAAGCTTACAGCAGGGTGGTTGACAATGGAATTTGCGAGTCATATATCATCGGATCATCGACCACAAGCAACAATTCGACGTCGCCTGATGCAACCTAAAGACCCATTGTCACCCGCTGAAATCTCAGCAGTCATCTACAAAATAAGTTGCAATGAGGGCGACTGCAACTATGTGGGCGAAACTGGGCGGAAATTGCAAACTCGCCTACAAGAACATAAATCGGCCACTCGGAGGTTAGACCCTAACTCTCAACTAGCAACACACGTTGGAGAAACGGGGCATACTTTTGACCTCCAGAGGGCTACCATCTTAGGCCGAGGCAACACAAAAACAGAACGGCTAACTCTCGAAGCGTGGTTCTCCGATGCCCACTCTATCAACAGGCATCTGGACCTTCCTGCAGCTTACAAAGTCCTACGTCATCACAACCGTAGAGCTCAGGACCTAACAACCACACCTGACTTAAGAAGGCAGCACGGAGATAGCCCGACGCTGAGCTAACTCGGTGAGGAAGAACAAGAACTGCCAGACCGACCGCCCGACTAAAGTCCAATCAGCTCCCCTCGACCGAGTGGTGACTCATAAAGCGCACACGCAAAAACGCCCGTCAACCATCTCCTGAGAGGCCGACGCAGCGGGAGGAGAAGAAAAAAATCGATCAGCATGAGGTCGGCCAACACGACTTGCCACTTTAAACTAAATTTCTGATCGATTAGGTGCAGTTTACGCGTTGAAAATGAAGAGCCGACCCAGCTCTTTGAAACGTCAGCAGTTAAATAAACCTGTTCCGGAGAGCCAATTTTCTTCTTCTAATAATCTTCCCGGATCTCTAAACTTTTCCAATCTGAATAAGTTCAGAAGGAAGTCAACACATGGCAGTAGGGCCACCTTCATTGTTGTTTACCGTCTAAATAACTGAAAGAGTTTATTGCGAAGAATGCAGTGGAATGCCGCCCAGATCATTGACGATCGCAGGCAACGCTGTCCGCCGCCAAGACCCCAGGGGGTGGGCACACACGTGACTTGTGCGCGACTCTGTTCACAGTGGAGCAGACTTGCAAAGCTTGCCACCTTGCGATGGAAAGACAAAGCCAAGACTTACACAGCATCCGCCGCACTCTCACCTGCCTTGCCCACCAGGCCCCGATGTCAGGACCAAGTGAGGGCATGAGCGCCGTGGCTGACAAATCCAAACGACCCGTCAACACGTGGCACAAGCTAACTGGCCATCAAGTCCCCCTCCCCACAGGTGGCAGGCTTCATAAGTGGGGGGGGAGGGGGGTCGGGGAAGGAGTCATTGGTCTCCGAATTAGTCTGTAGTGAGGCCGACTGCTGCAGTGTATGCCACGCTATCTCCTCCCCCACCCACAAGGTTACGATGGCAAAACAGCGTCAAGGCGACCGGAGGTGGGTGCATTCGCGGTGGCTGACAAAGCTGAACAGCCCGTCTACGCGTGCCACGCACGGTCTAGCCTATGTAACACGCTTATTTGAGGGCGGCTCGAATATTGCACGGATGAGGGTGCCCCGAGGGTCGTATCAAGATGGGGTCGTCGCAGCCAGCGTGTCATGGTAGATGCAGGCGCATCAGATTAATGAGGAAGACGCTGACTGACTGTGAGGAGGGATTGTAGCAGCCGATCCAGTTCCCCCTCCTCTCCGGCTCCGTTTTAGGGTGGTTGGTGTGGCCGCCGGACAGCGTCATGCCGAACCCAGACGAAATCGCACTTATCCAGCTCGGGACGGGTAAAGGAATTGGCCGGTGACGCCCGAGGGGGCGTCGCGCGGAAATTGCGCATTACTCTACCTGGCCGCTCCACATAACTGCAAGGTTCAAAAAACGTTAGCGTGTTTGAAGGAGATACTAACTCACCGGGGAGTCGTAGGAAAGTCCCGTAGACAAGATCAGCTGCAGTGCAACCGATATCAGCCTTGAGAGTGGAACGGAGGGACAACATCACCAGGGGAAGATGGTCGAACCATCTAGAATGATCGGGCTGTACCATTAGTGCAGTCTTGAGCTGTCGATGGAAACGTTCGACGAGACCATTTGCTTGAGGGTGGTGCGCTGTTGTTCGAATTCTGTTGGTACCGAGAAGGGAAGTAAGATCGCGAAACAACATGGACTCGAATTGGGATCCGCGGTCAGTAGTGACAGTCGCGGAAACTCCAAAATTAGACACCCAATGAGTCAGGAAAGCTTTTGTTACAGTTTCGGCACTGATGTCCGGAATGGGCTCAGCAACCGACCACCGAGAAAAGCGGTCATTGCATGTCAGCATATGGGCAGAATCGTTAGATGGTGGAAGCGGACCTACCAGGTCAGTGTGTACATGACTGAAACGTGCATCAGGAGTGGCGACTGGCTGAGTGTTGGTCGTGTGATTGGACAAATTAGGGGAGGAGTAGGGTGGCGCATACTCACAAGGGCTCACGGGTATCAAGCCAGAACGTTCGACGCGCGTTAGGTAAATGAAAGTTTGCGAGGGCAGCCGAGAGTCACTGCAGTTGGACCGGGGGTGTCCCAGTTCTAGCCGGCGGGTGTGGCCGTGTGTCAACAGCTGTCGCGGCCATCGTTCGGCAAAAAGGAGCCGGAGAAAAGAGGGACTCGAGCGGCTGCTACAGGATTCCCCAGTGTTGGTCCCACTATCTCCTCCTTCACCCATGCGCCAGTCCGCGCCTGCCACGTGAGGGTGTGCTATCACTCCTCCCATGCTCGGCAGTAGTTATGGGATCGCACTGACTCTGCACGGTTTGATTGACGCGAGTCTAGAGCCAATCTGACCCTGTTTTGATCTACAGCGCGACCCGTTTCTGGGGGGCCAAGAAACACAACTACACTCCATCTCCCTGACCTTCACTTTTGGAAAGTCGCTGCTTTCGATTATCGTACGCAGCGCTACCTGATCTGCTTGTCCGCCGGACCGGATGATGTCTCGTCTTTTCCTCTTAAATCTCGTTATTCTCAGATAGCCCCTATTTTAACGCACCTTATTAATCTGTCTTTTATGGAGTCCAAGATTCCTGACGCCTGGCGTACAGTGAGAATCACTCCCACCCCTAAAGCCCGCTAATTTTGGTTCTAAATATTTTCGTCCGATTGCCTGCTCCTCCGCACTACTAAAGCTTGCTGAAACAGTTGCCCTAGATATCATAAAGCCTTTTTCTTCCAGTTTTCCCGACCCCTTACAATTTGCATACAAAGCTAAACGGAGTACTTTAGATGCTGTCGCTCATGTGGTCCACTCTGCTGTAAAAGCTTTAGACAAGGGTTGCCGCGAGTATGCGTGCGCTTTTCTTGACTACTCCTCCGCCTTCAAGACCGTCCCGCGCCCTCTTCTCCTTTCCAAAACTTCCGCATGCGGCTCTCCAGGCTGGGTCGTCTCTTGCCTGAGCGATTATTTTACTTCCCGCATTCAATTTTCCCAATCTGGTAAGCGGAAATCCATGTTCCTTCCCAACGACTGCGGAGTTCTTCAAGGTTCCATTCTATCCCCTCACCTTTTCTCCCTCCACACCGACGATCTAAGATCCCCTAACAACTGTCTTTTGGTTAAGTATGATGATGTGGTTGTTGGACATCCGCTAAAAAGTCAGACACACCTCCAGTCTCTAAAGGATGGCCTAAACCATGTCCCAGTATGGTCGCGAGAAAATGATCTACTAATGAACAACCAAAAATCGGTTCAGTGTATTTTCCGACTGCGGCCCTCTCCTAGTCCTGAATCCTCTGACATCCTTCTTAACGAGGTATGCTCTTTCAGGTACCTTGGCGTTACTTTGTCATCAAATCTTTCATTTTCCCTCCATATCGAGTCCCTATTTACTTAAGTTCGCAAACTTCTTTATTATATTCATCGTTTACGTTCCTACCGCCCACCTCAACCCTTAGTCTGGCGATTTATCGATGTCTGCATTCTTCCTCTTATCCTATACTGCTATCTTGTCACTTTTCCTGCTTTGTTCAAAAAAGATCTTTTGATTTTCAAACGAGTCCTCCGAATGCTGTCTTCTGCCGCTGGCGTTTTTTATCTTTTTTTAGTTGACACTATTCTACGACGGCATTTCAATGCGGTCAAGCAATTTGCTGGTCGGATTATAGATGACGTTGCCCATCCCCTGCATTCTGATCTTATTTCTGCGAAGTCCGATGCGCCGCAGCTTCCGGCCAATGTCTTGTCGCACATCGGCTTTTCGAGCTCCTGTTTTGCCATTCCCGGCGCGTTATCTTACGTGCGAGGAGACAGGAATACAGAAGCTAAGACTTGAACTATCCTCATAATAATCGTTTTTTGTGTTAGACTTTGACTCTTGAATAATCTATTAACTTATTTACTGCCCATAGTGAATGGAGCCAATTTTTTGCTGAAAATTTTGAATTTATGATGTCAAAATAAAGCGATTTCCTCTCTCTCTCTCTCTCTCTCTCTCTCTCTCTCTCTCTCTCTCACCCCTCACCGACTCCTGTCCAGCCGGGGTTTTTTTTACTGGGGCTATTTTGTGGGGCTCCATAATCACATCTGATCCATTTAGCTTCCGTTTTACTTTTGAGGTTAGGATTTGGGTACCGGTTAATGGTTTCCGATTTTCGGGTTAGGGTTATGCCTTTAGGCTTGGGTTCTTGGGTTACGGTTAGGGTTTGAGCGTACGATTAGGTTCCAGTATTACGGTTAGGTTTTCAGTTACGGCTATGTCTAAGGGCTACGGTTACGTTTACGATTTCGATTAGGGTTACGGTTGCCGTTAGCGTTAACGGCTAAAGTTTAAAGTTTAGGTTTGGGCTAGGGTTAAGGTCGCCGTCGGCTTCCCCATTCCTGGCTACCAACTGCGATCTAGCCAGCGAAGACACACTACACTCCATCTCCCTGACCTTCACCTTGGAAACTCGCTGCTTTCGATCATTGAACCTGATGAGCTCGTCGGCGGACCACCCCTCACCGACTCCTGTCCAGCTGCGACGTGCGCTTTTGCGCAATTTAGCCGCCAGATGAAGAAGAATGCTTGATTTCGCCTGCCTATAACTGCCCCACAGGTTACAACACATTTGAAGACTTACCGACCGTCCGGCAGAGTACAGTGAGTGACCGATCTCATGAAATGTTGACTGAAATTCTGAAACGTGTTTTCGATTAGGAAGGATTACTTGGTCGCAGTTGTAATACAGATTAGCTTAAGGCATACTTTTATAACATTTTGGACTCGGCAGGATGTCGGCTTTTAAATGCACTTCTTTTCAATCTCCTGTAGAAAGCGTGCTCGATAAAAAATGGCTACTTAAGTAGCATGCATTTTTCACATTGATTTTCGATGGTCTTGCAAATTCAAATATATTTTATAGAAACCACAAACAAAAATATGATTTCTTTTAGTCAATCAATAGAGAATCACGTCTTCTTTATATTTTATACTTAAGGAAGGAGTATAGTTAGGTTTTAAATATTTTTCTAATTATGAGACTTTTTAAGACCGCGAAATGTCCATTCACATAGCATCGTACCTGGCCGTTCACCACTGCTCCTCATGAAATGTACAACATGGTCCGCATCCATTGCAACATTTTATGGACCCTGTATAATATCTCTTTAATGGCATAAAAAATATGGGATTTTCTTTAAGCGGAACGCATGCACCTTGTAGAGTGTAATCACTAAGCGCTAATGCAACGAATGATCAGGCTCCAAATTTTTCGGCAATTAAAAAACTTTTTTAAAACCTAATTATACTCCTTCCTTAAGTATAAAATATAAAGAAGACGTGATTCTCTATTGATTGACTAAAAAATCATATTTTTGTTTGTGGTTTCTATAAAATATATAAATTCAAATATTTTTTATAGAAAACATGCAAAAATATGCTTTCTTTACTTGTTTGGTAGAAAACTACATAGTTTTTATATTTTATGCCCGAAAAAGTGTATAATTAGGTTTTAAAAAAGTTTTCCAATTCCTGAATAATTTTGAGCCAGATCTGTCATTGCATTAGCGTTTAGCGATTTCAGTTGACAAGGTGCATGCTTTCTACGTAAGGAGAATCACATATTCCTCTATGCGTTTAGGAGGAAACTATATAGAGTTTATAAAATTTTGCAATGGATGCGGACCATGTTGTACATTTCATGAGGAGCAGTGGTAAACGGCCAGGTACGATGCTATGTGAATGGACATATTGCGGTCTTAAAAATTCTCATAATTAGAAACTTTTTTAAAACCTAATTATACTCCTTCCTTGAATAAAAAATATAAAGAGGATATGAGTATCTATTAATTGACTAAAAGAAAGCATATTTTTGTTCATGGTTTCTATAAGATATATTTGAATTTGCAAGACCATCGAAAATCAATGAGAAAAATGCATGCTACTCAAGTAGTCATTTTTTACCGAGTACGTTTCTTACAGGAGATCACAAAGCAGTGTGTTTAAAAGCCGACATCCTGCCGAGTCCGAAATACTATACGATTATGCCGCAAAATAACTAGTATTAAAACCGCGCCTAAGTAACCCTTCCTAATCGAAAACACGTTTCAGAATTTCTGTCAACATTTCATGAGATAGGTCACTCACTGCACATATTTTCTAAACTTATATTTTTTGCGACGGAAGCAGGGTGGCCCCATGACCAGAGCGTATTTGCTGCGAGACTAACTCGAACTTCCTGTGCTCACAGAGATTCCTCCGCATATCAGAGACCCGAATTGCAACTGCAGTTATTCAGACTCGTCTTGTGAAGTGGCAGCAGCGGAAATGGGAGGACGAGGGTGATTAAATATAGCGCCTGGCAGGCTGAGCTGCGATAGCAAAAAAGTTAGGGCACCTAGTCGGAAGTCGGTTGGTTGCGGATATCAAGCGCCAGCTCTTCCCCCATAGCGATATTCAACGCCCAGCAACCGTATTAAACCACAGTCGGTTAGCATGAGACGCACAATCTTAGGTCATGAAGTCGAGTCGGTGTACCGTCCGCCGATAATCAAGACAGTGGACACATTTTTCTGCATTGATAGCCCCCCCCCCCCATCGTGGATTAAAGATGGACTAGAGCAGACCACGCCAAACAACCGTCTCCACTTTCGGGAAGTCTATAATATCAACATCCGACCAGTACTGATGGATGGGCGAGGTGCCGACTATTGTACACGATGGACTACAAGACCCACCGCGGTGTAAGTCTCTTCGATGTCGCCGTCTCAGTCTACGCAGTTGACCCATTCAGTAGGTTCTGCAGGTGCTGCAATGAGCGGGAAGGACGGGGTTACTGGAGCTTCCGACAGGACTGTGTGGATCAGCGGTTCCCCGCTTTGACAAATCCCGAATGCCTCAATCTTTAAAGGTAGTCCGTTCTTGCCTGTTTTGTGGATCTTGGCATAGAGAACATACTGCCGGAGCTGCTGCTTTTCGTCCAAGTCTACAATCACAAAACAGGACCAAAGTCGCAGGAGAGACTAAATGACCCCCCCGATCACGGGGAAGATTCTGCTTCGTTTGGGTGCACTGGTCGAGAGTTTACTTAGACGGTCACTGGAAAAAAAACTAGCTATAAGAACCCTAATGGCACTCCTTGGAGGGCCATTAGGTGCCAGTCAGGACCGCTCTATCACCAAAGTTACAGACTTTAATGGATCAACCTGGTCCTCGCAAGGCTGCAGCGCCGAGAAGTGGAGTGAGAAGAAAGATAAAGGTCGCACAAACGAAGGCGATTGCTGCGGGTCCCGTGAGCGGTTACCCGTCCAGTTTTAATGGAGGGGAAAGCCCCCGTTAGACCTGATATAAGATTGCTGAGTCGGCTCAAAGCCAGACAAGGGATCCAACGAGGCGCCCGCAAAGTAACTTTTACGTGCGATGTGAGGCTGGACTGGTACGCCCGTAAGGTACCTTCCAAATGGAAGCGTTCCACCGATGGTGGTCGTGCCCTGCGCTCCGGATTCTTCCCAACGATCGCGCTACGGATAGTGGGTCATGTGACTGGACAGGAGTCAGTTCTTCCAAGAAGGCCATGCTCGCGCTGCGAATGGAAGGACTCGGCCGCGTCGACCTAGGGACACAAACGCCTGGCAGTGGCCACCAGCAGCTTTAGGATTGTCAGCCGAGGCGTGCCCGAAGGGCACCACTGGCGCCCAGGTGTACAGTGTGCGGCGACCGTCTCGGCCTTACCCGCCTGTCGACCGCAGTGGGAGACGATCATTCAAGATGCAGACCACCTGCGGCCGACCGGATCAGCTGCAGATTGAGAGCATGTACACGAGTGTTAGGACATCAACGCAGGAAGCCTCGTGAGCACAGAATCGGTGTGCGAGTCAGTCCGTGAACGCTCCGTAGAGACCAGTGGAGTACTAGTAGACTGCAGAGCGTCCGTTAACTTGGCCATGTCCGGACACTGGCGGTGCACCCTGCCGGAACTGCAGCCAGGACGGGATTAGAGCGATGACGGCATGATGCCGGCACGGCACACGAGAAGGTCCACTCCCAATGCCCGAATCTCGTCCTCCGGAGACAGTCAAGTTCGCAAATGTACCTTCCAGCACAACCACCCGCCCGTGATGGACGCCAGACAAGAAGATGGACCTCACCGTCAATTCACAGGCGTGAAGTTTTCCCAAACACCACCCCTAGCCCACGAAGTCGGCCGGCAGTCAGCCAGACGGAAGTCGCCTTCATTCGATTCCCCGCAAACGACCAGCAAGTCCTTAGCATCCACTGTATCTACCAGCTCTCGTGACTTCTGTCGGATGGAGACCGATTTCCGCGCAGCTTTCGCGCATAAAACCTGACTTCGCGAACACGAGTGGGAGAGTATGACCCTACGCGACC
>CACRXP010000272.1:518918-548466 GCA_902702965.1 Spirometra erinaceieuropaei | reverse complement strand
AATCACGTCTTCTTTATATTTTATACTTAAGGAAGGAGTACAATTAGGTTTTAAATATTTTTCTAATTATGAGACTTTTTAAGACCGCGAAATGTCCATTCACATAGCATCGTACCTGGTCGTTCACCACTGCTCCTCATGAAATGTACAACATGGTCCGCATCCATTGCAACAATTTATGGACCCTGTATAATATCTCTTTAATGGCATAAAAACATATGGGATTTTCTTTAAGCGGAACGCATGCACCTTGTAGATTGTAATCACTAAGCGCTAATGCAACGAATGATCAGGCTCCAAATTTTTCGGCAATTAAAAAACTTTTTTAAAACCTAATTATACTCCTTCCTTAAGTAGAAAATATAAAGAAGACGTGGTTCTCTATTGATTGACTAAAAGAAAGCATATTTTTTATTTGTGGTTTCTATAAAATATATAAACTCAAATATTTTTCTTATAGAAAACATGCAAAATATGCTTTCTTTACTTGTTTGTTAGAAAACTACATTGTTTTTATATTTTATGCCCGAAAAAGTGCATAATTAGGTTTTAAAAAAGTTTTCCAATTCCCGAATAATTTTGAGCCAGATATGTCATTGCATTAGCGTTTAGCGATTTCAGTTGACAAGGTGCATGCTTTTTACGTTAGGAGAATCACATATTCCTCTATGCGTTTAGGAAGAAACCATATAGAGTTTATAAAATTTTGCAGTGGATCCGGACTATGCTGTACATTTCACGAGGAGCTGTCATAAACGGCCAGGTAATATACTATGTGAATGGACACTGCGCGGTCTTAGAAAATTTCATAATTAGAAACTTTTTTAAACCTAATTATACTCCTCCCTTGAATAAAAAATATAAAGATGTGATTCTCTATTAATTGACTAAAAGAAAGCTTACTTTTGTTCATGGTCACTCACTGTACATATTTTCTAAAATTATATTTTTTGCGACGGAAGCAGGGTGGCCCCATGACTAGAGCGTATTTGATGCGAGACTAACTCGAAATTCCTGTGCTCACAGAGATTCCTCCGCAAATCAGAGACCCGAATTGCAACTGTAGTTATTCAGACTCGTCTTGTAGGGTGGCAGCAGCAGAAATGGGAGGACGAGGGTGATTAAATATAGCGCCTGGCAGGCTGAGCTGCGATAGCAAAAAAGTTAGGGCACAATTTTAGGTCATGGAGTCGAGTCGGTGTACTGTCCGCCGATAATCAAGACAGTGGACACATTTTTCTGCATTGATAGCCCCCTCTCGTGGATTAAAGGTTGACTAGAGCAGACCACACCAAACAACTGTCTCCACTTTCGTGAAATCTATAATATCAGCATCCGACCAGTACTGATGGATGGGCGAGGGGCCAATTACTGTGCACGATAGATTACAAGACCCACCGCGGTGTAAGTCCCTTCGATGTCGCTGTCTCAGTCTACGCAGTTGACCCATTCAGTAGTCTCTGCAGGTGCTGCAATGAGCGGGAAGGACGGGGTTACTGGAGCTTCCGACAGGACTGTGTGGATCAGCGGTTCCCCGCTTTGACAAATCCCGAATGCTTCAATCTTTAAAGGTAGTCCGTTCTTGCCTGTTTTGTGGATCTTGGCATAGAGAACATACTGCCGGAGCAGCTGCTTTTCGTCCAAGTCTACAATCACAAAACAGGACCAAAGTCGCAGGAGAGACACTAAATGACCCCCCTGATCACGGGGAAGATTCTGCTTCGTTTGGGTGCACTGGTCGAGAGTTTACTTAGACGGTCACTGGCAAAAAAACTAGCTATAAGAACCCTAATGGCACTCCTTGGAGGGCCATAAGGTGTCAATTAGGACCGCTCTATCACCAAAGTTACAGACTTTAATGGATCAACCTGGTCCTCGCAAGGCTGCAGCGCCGAGAAGTGGGGTGAGCAGAAAGATAAACGTCGCACAAACGAAGGCGATTGTTACGGGTCCCGCGGGCGGTTAGCCGTCCAGTTTTAATGGCGGGGAAAGCCCCCGTTAGACCTGATAGAACATTGCTGGGTCGGCTCAAAGCCAGACAAAGGGCCTAACGAGGGGCCCGCAAAGCAACTTTTTGTGTGATGTGAGGCTGGGCTGGTACGCCCGTAAGGTACCTTCCAAATGGAAGCGTTCCACCGATGGTGGTCGTGCCCTGCGCTTCGGATTCTTCCCAACGATCGCGCTACGGATAGTGGGTCATGTGACTGGACAAGAGTCAGTTCTTCCAAGAAGGCCATGCTCGCGCTGCGAATGGAAGGACTCGGCCGCGTCGACCTAGGGACACAAACGCCTGGCAGTAACCACCAGCAGCTTTAGGATTGTCAGCGGAGGCGTGTCCAGAGGACACAGCTGACCCCCAGGTGTACGATGTGCGACGACCGTCTTGGCCTTACCCGCCGGTCGGCGCCTGTCGACCGCAGTGGGGGACGATCATTCACGATGCAGACCACCTGCGGCCGACCGGAGCAGCTGCAGATTGAGAGCATGTACACGACTGTGGGGGCATCAACGCAGTAAGCCTCCTGAGCACAGAATCGGTGCGCGAGTCCGTCCGTGAACGCTCCGTAGAGACCAGTGGAGTACTAGTAGACTGCAGAGCGTCCGTTAACTTGGCCATGTCCGGACACTGGCGGTGCACCCTGCTGGAACTGCAGCCAGGACGGGATCAGAGCGATGACGACGTGATGCCGGCACGGCACACGACAAGGTCCACTCCCAATGCCCGAATCTCGTCCTCGGGAGACAGTCAAGTTCGCAAATGTACCTTCCAGCACAACCACCCGCCCGTGGTGGACGCCAGACAAGAAGATGGAACTCACCACCAATTCACAGGCGTGAAGTTTTCCCAAACAGCACCCCTAGCCCACGAAATCGGCTGGAGGTCAGTCAGACGGAAGTCGCCTTCATTCGATTCCCGGCAAACGACCAACAAGTCCTTGGCATCCACTGTATCTACCAGCTCTCGTGACTTCTGTCGGATGGAGACCGATTTCCGCGCAGCTTTCGCGCATAAAACCTGACTTCGCGAACACGAGTGGGAGAATATGCCCCTACGCGACCCTGTGCGTGCATAGCGGAAAAGCCGATAGCACCTAAGCTGGCGGATAAGAAGGCAGGTAAACGCTATTTTCATTGAAAAAGCAATTAGTTTACACGTACTGTGAAATAATTCGAAAACCCGAATACAGGGAAAGTGCTGCCATATTTGCACATAAAAACACATTAACAAAATAGGACAGCCAACAAGAGGCTTGAATTTAAGGGAGGTAAAAATGCTGCCATTTTGGTGCGACGTACATATATTAACAAAATAGGACGATCATTGTCTAAGGGACCGAACGGACATACGGGCTGGGACACGCATGCACGAGACTATACAAAATTCGGCGTGTGGGAACATAGTATGTATACATAAGAGGGGATTGAATAGAATGCGAGAAGGGTTAAATGTACATAAAATTCGATGTAGAACGTCTTAAAAGCTGCATTAGTATACGCGAGGCAAGAAGCGCTTGGGAACGAGGCCAGTGTACCTGGTCCAGGCGGACACGTATCTTGTGGCGCACGAACGCTCGACCACCACGGCACGCCTCATAAGGTAGAGGATAAGGACGATTGCGCCAATCCATGGTACCACGGAAGTAAACCCTGTTATTTCAAACAAGATATGAATCAGGAATCCATTAGAAAAAAACAGTTATGAAAAAGGAACATGGGGGAAAAAGTACCTGCAGGCAGACTGCATCCGATTGCAATCAATGCCTCGCCCAAATAATTTGGATGACGCACGCGACCCCACCAGCCTCCCGCGAGTAGACGCTTGCCGGAACTCGTTGGGACGCTGTTCATGCCTAAAGTGCGAGAACCATTTAGAAGAGGTACACCCCAATCTCTTGGGTGAGAAAACGGCACGACACACTACTTGCAGTAGTTGAGCAAAATGTACCCACCTGTGAACTTCGGGTGTTGTGGATCTCGCCTGAAGAGATACTTTTCGTTGCTGGAGGCACGCTTAATCCACAAGCCAAGCAAGAAGAGGGAGACAGACGCGATGAGGAGAACAGTCGGATAGGACTTTAGCTGGGCATCTGGGTGGCCGGCCTCGTAGTTGACGGCAAGGTAAAAGGAATTAAGGCCACTCACAAAAGGAAAAACGAGGAAGAGCCGGATGGTTTGGAAGATTCCAAAGCCCTCATGGTTCATTTTGAACGAACTGAGGATAGTCGGCTCAAAGACGAAGAAGTCGATTATGTAAATGCCGTGCAGACAAATGACCGTGAAAAGGGCAGGACTTATGCGACCACGCTCATCATATTGGCGCAGTGCTAGGGCCACTTCGAGTATCCGCAATCCAATGATAGATGGGTAGAGCAGAAGAAGCTTAAAATCGCACCCAAAAACACGAGGGCGGACTTCGAGCCCGTGGAATGAGTTGACTATGGCTCTCCCTGTAAAGAAATTAGAACCAGTAAGATCCAAGAATGTTTAATGGTTAAAAAACAGCATCGGAAAAAAAACGGAGCTCACCCGGATTCTTGCTGAAAAAGGGGTAACGCTGGAAACCACCAGCATGCCAGAAGGCAAACTGCCCAATAACGAGACTTAGGAAAGTGCATGAAGTCAGGAGACCTGGCCAGTGATGGTACAAGTTGGCCGGTCGCAGGCCATGTACATAGTTGTCGCCCTTCCACTGAATAAGGCCCATTATGATGGCACAGAGGAGGCCGATGATCAAACCTGTAAGGAGGGCGTATGTGATAAAAACAATGTTTAACAATCTCGTCTTACTGAATTTAGGGCTGCCAAATCACTCACAAACAGGCTTATACATGAGTCGGGAGTAAAAATAGGCTCTTGCAATTATCAGTGATTGGATGCACTACAGTTAACGAAAACGAGGGAGCAAAGATTAAAAATGTTAAAGCCGAACATACCGTTAACCTTTGCGTCAGTGCGACGACCCCCCGCGATGACAGTGAAGCTCCGTCCAAAAGGCATGAAGCGCGAAACGGTCATTGTGAACGCGAGAAAACCCAAGACATAGAGAGCGGCGTATGGGTCGAAGTATACATGAATAACTGACGGCCAGAGAGCGCCCAAGAAAGACACACCCGGTCCCCAAGGCGTCTCTAGGTGCGTGCCAATGTCAGAAGTGGTCGGAGTCAGTACCAAAAAATTCAGATAGAAAACGATGAGCGGCAGGAGCAGAGTAGCAAGGAAGCAACCTGTTGCCTCTGAGAAGATACCGTGATAAACGGAACATAGGAAGGACCCGGCCCACGAGGTGAATCGGCAACAGGAAGAAGTTGGCTTGGTACCACCATAGCGAGATTTTGGCAAGTCCGTCCTTCAGAAATAGTAAAAGCGATCTTATAGTGCCCCACATGTGACACGGTAACAATCGGCCAACAACAGCACTACTACTAAAGTTATCGATAATGAAAAGGGCAAATTGTCAATCGAAGCAACTCACTTGGCCTCACTCGGATGAAGGGCTTCTAGTTTTTCAATAAGCCTTACGGAGGATCTGGACGAAGACTTAACGGCCCTGCTGGCCGAGGATGGGCGCGCATCGCGTCTCTTCTGCTTTACCGGCGATGTTGCTCGCTCATCATCTGAGAGGCTAGGAGATCGCCGCCTGACGACCTTAGACTCTGAGGCCGGGGTCCGCGCTCTAGATGACCGTGAGGCCGACCTCCGAGAGGGCGATCGTTTTTTAGAGACAGGTCGGCCCCTCGACCGAGAACTGCTACGTGATCTCTACAAGAAATGGTAACCCTCTCAGTAGAGTAAAATAGTACAAAGCTCGAGGAAGGTCAAAGGAGAGGGGCACTAAAGTCAACTGAGCCATGTTGAGCATTGAGTTTGTGGTGTTATGTGGCAAAAAAGTTAAGTGAGCGAGACTAAATGCAAGATCGTGGAATTCAAAGGAACCGGCCAGGGAATTTTAGCAACATACTAGTTCAGCTTACCGTAGCTTTGGTCTTTTTCGACGGCATTACCTAGGAAAAAAAGGAGGGAATTAGTCCCGAAATTAAACAGGTGCGCAATAATTGCTAGGAATCTCCTGCACTTTTTACTTTGAAATCCACGGGAGGTCCAGCAGCCCAACGCAGATATTCAAAAACAAATATGGCCAATATGGCGCCAAGTTTGACAGACGCGCCTCCGCGCACGAAAAATGTTTCCAGTTTAACCTAAGCTAAAATTTCTTAACACAACTATTCTAAAATAACGTATTTCTGGGCTTCCCATATATATGGCAACTAGCAACAGTTAAGGAATTTCCCACCAAATATTGCATTAGTTCTCCCAATGCACTAAAGTCTAAATGTACCAAAGGGATATTATTTATTCAGACACCGATTCGTGAGCGACAATTCCTGAGCAGTTCACTGGGACCATGTGAGAATCCACAGGTCAGTCAGGCCAAAATAAGCGACCGAATGAACGTTGCGTGCAGAACTCTGCTTTCTTTTTTCGGCTGTTCTATGGAACTTGGATACACTGGGCGCCGGCACCGCTTGAAACCATTAGTTGCTAACAATAAATATTCAACCGCCAGGAGAATGCAGGGGTGAGTAAAAAATCGGCAAGTACATCCCTTACCACAAAATTTGAGTGGAAGACTTAAATTCGAAGCTACAGTTATAGTATAAATGTCGCAAACAGCGTGCTGTTGGGAAGTGGACAACTCCCGCGCCTATGGGGATATAAGCGAGCAGGACTAAAATGGCAGCATGATTCATCTAACTTGAGCGCCCATTCGCATATCTTATGGGGATGGCAGCAGTGTAGGTTACATGGGTGGGGCCAAAGTAACGGCACAAACTCCGATGAATAGCGTGTGCACCAAGTCGACAAATATTACACTGACGAAATCTACTTAAGTGTCTCAAACCAGTCGCTCGAACAGACATGCCCAAAAAGCAGCACATTAGATGGCAGTCTAAGTGATCATGTCACAGCCTACTGCTATTGGTCAGGCCAAAAGTAAAGCTAGACCAAACATCGGGGTTGAGTAATCATGAAAGCATCAACCTGCTCACCGAGAACGAAAGCATAGTTACAATGGCAGACATTCGGCAAGGGCAGCTAGTTTACATCACGGCAATGGTAACCATTTTTGAGCTTTGTGTCATTTTTCTGAATGCACTATGACGAAGGCTGTGACGCCGGTCGCGTTGGGGTAGGTCGAGGTGGAATGTGAGAATGCAAGTATAAGCAGCATCAGGTCAGACATAAATAAGGGGTTTACAAAGTAAAACATTTCCGTTGCTGACCGAACCTTCAGCAAAAGAGCACCGTCTTCTGATTTTCAAATACCCAAATTTATGGCAGTGAAAAGTGAAGGGAAAACGATATAGGAGCGGTTAGGCAAATAGGAACAGAAGCTGCGTATGTGACCATAAAATACACTCATAAAGTGGTTATATAAAAGCTCTACACACTCATTAAAAATACTATGGGAGTGATTATAAAACCGATGCAGCACTTTTGTCCACAGTATACGCTGGAAAAAACTTCCTGCTCGTTGGAAATTTTTTGCTTGAAAATTATCTTTCAAAAATCAACTTTGCATTACTTCTGACGACGATTCAGGAGCTATATGACTTTCCGCTGTCGATCATCGCAGATTTCTCCTGTGACATCTTTTTTTCAGAAGTCGTTACTCGGAAAGCATTTGAGGCGCTGAACGAATCTAAATCCATGGGATCAGAGGAGATCGCACCCAAACTTGTCAAAGAACTAGCCAGTGAGCATTATGTACCTCCGTAAATGCTCTTCCGAACAGGATATGATGCTGGAACACTTTTGATCGACTGGAAGCTGCCATACAAAGGCGGTAGCAGGTCCTCGACGACAAATTACAGGCCCATAAGACCGACATGCATTCTCAGAAAAGTTATGAAGAGGAGCTTGAAGAGCGAAATAGTGCAATTTCTGGAAGTCCACAACTTACGATCGAACTGCCAAAGGGGGTTCCGGAAAGAAAGATTCTGCACGACAAGTCTGCTGCAATCTCTACAGGGCTGGACTCGAGCTCTCAACGAGAGACACACGTTACATCGCTTCCATTGACTTTCAAATGACGTTTAACACCGTGCCACACCAGGGACTCTTATGCAAGCTAAACGAATAGGGATCAGAAGTAACTTCCCAAAGTTTATTGAAAACTTCCTTGCGAGTCGGCACGAGGTTGTGTTCATCGGTCAATGAAAATCAAGTCCTGCTGCGGTTGAAAGTGGTGTTCCTCAGGTTTCATTGCCGGGATCCTTATTTTTAGTCCAGTTAATTGAGGGAAATAGGCGTGAATAACTCTCAAGAGGGTTGGAATAAGAAGCGGTAATATTCATTAGGGCCTATACAGTAGATAACCGTGCTGATGAAGTGTCCAAATATACAAGGTCAAGGCGCGCAGCTCAATTTCAAAGATAAGTGAAGCTTTGCATTTATCTGGATATTATTAAGCAATTAATGTCTGTTTTTTACTTGAGTCCCTTTAAAAGTCGTCTTTCAATATAAGGTAAAATTTTTCCCAGTTTTGTTTGACAGTCTGGCAAAATAGTCGTATTTTGTAAAAAAAACTTTGGAGTGACTCCTTCCCCTACTATCTCTTTCTAGTTTTCGTAGTTAAACAACAGTAGTACTTGCTATTCAGTGTGCTTTTCCGTACGTTGGAAACGTTTTGATCCTTCTTCTGTAACGAAAAACTTTTCTTGTCTGTAATGCCCCGCAGAGCACGTGCTAAAAGGCGAAAGCTTGCGGCCTCCCCACCGTCTCTGGGTGCTAAAATCGTGACTGAAGACATAGCAGGTGCCAGGGTATGTTCTTCGCCATCTGCAGATCTGATTAACTCACAAATCTCTTTAGTACATGTAGAACCTCTTGACGGTTCAGTCGTCCAAAAATACGCCTCTGCTAGTCGTAGCAGGCCATCAGCCGGCGAAACAGTTGACCAGTTGATTTTTGGGACATAAACAGCACTTCTGAAAAAGTAATTGAACAAGCTTTTAAAGTTATTGGGATAATAAGTTCGGAAACGGAGGAAAGAATTAAACGCAAGCATAATTTCGTATTGCGAAACAATCTGAGCCACTTATCTGCTATGGAGGGAGCGCATTTGTTCCTACAAAGTTGTGGCTTGAGTTCTAGTGTCGCACAAGCTAAACGTCTGCGCTCGCTTATCCGTAATGCGCCGATACTAGTTACCCTTTTCTCCATGATAGAAGTCGATTTTACCTTGCCGAGTAGGGAGATAACTAGAGACTTCTGCCGTAAATGGCGCTGCTCCGTTTCGCCAGACCTCACAACCCTGCAGCGAAGACTGAATAAATTAAAATCGGCAAAAACCAGCATCAAGATAATGACAACTACTGTTAGTCTGAATAAGTCCTCTACAACACCATCTGCGGCATCTGCACATCACGGCATAGTCAATTCCGTAGGGAATTCGACAACTTTTAATGCTGAGCTCTTTAAACACACCATCACGCCTGGTATAAACACGCCTCTATCGACTTATTTCAGCAAACCCTAGTAAGCCTAAGCATGTGTCTAAGTCAAAGGCGAATCCAATTGCTGTCTCAGCCACTCGGACACCCGATAAATCCAGCACCATTATAAAATATTTTCCTCCACAATCGGCTAACAGTGCCTTAAATACCCCGACTCAAAACGTAGCGTGTTCCCAACTGCCCCCTAGCCCTCATATCGAGGCAGTTAGGAAGAATATGCCGATTTTCCCGCCGTTTAATAAAACTCTTGCTCCAGTGGAAACAATGCGTCCCCCACCCCCTAACTTGTTTCCTCCACGGCTGTTTTACCGATGTATTCCTCATGCTAATGTCCATACTGAATCAGTTAATTCATCCGATCCTCAGTTTCGTTCCGGCGGGAATGTTTCCGTAACTGGCCAGCGGATTTCCAGCTGAAAATAAGTTAGCTAACAATGGTTACCAGTTCACCTGCCCGTCATTCCCTCCCCCAAGTCCTAGCCCTTTTTATCCACGTCAGAATTTTTCGATGCCACAAAATTTTTTGCAGAACCGGATGGTTGCATCCGGACCATTTGCTCCGTGGGCAGCACAAAACTAGACGATGTAACCCACTTCCCTCAGAAACAAACAGCCTTTCACTTCAAAATTTTTGTTTTAAATGCCAGAACCTTGCTTAATAAGATGCCTTTGCTTCAGACTCTGGTGTTCGTCCATTGTCCAGATATTGTTTTAGTAACTGAGACGTGGGCATTAGCCTCAGAAGCTGACTCCGAACTCTCTCTTCTAGCCTATAATTGCATTCAAAATGATCGCCAAGACAGCCGTGGTGGGGGCAACTGCGTCTACGTTAAGCAAACACTTACATTTTTGCCGCTGGACCTCCCGCACTTTATCGCAGTGGAAGGCAGCTTCTGGCTTCAGGTTGCACTAAAAAATAAGTTCTCCTCACTCGTTGGCTGCATCTATCGCCCTCCGAAAGCCAACGACAATTTTGATCGTTTACTCTCACAGACATTTCATGCTGCGGCCGACTCAAGCTTTAAGTGTCAATTCGTTGCGGGTGATTTTAATCTCCCTGAAGTCTGCTGGTCTCCGCCTTCAGGCCCCAGAAGGTTCGAAGACTTTCTTGAGGCTGTGGATATTGGGATGTGGAATCAGGTTGTCGGTTTTCCCACCCGAGGATCAAGCATAATTGACCTAATTTTTTGTGGAGGCTGTATGTCATCGTCAGTGTCATCCCTAGGCCCACTAGAGGGTTCAGACCATGACATAGTTAGTTCAGCGTTGGAATTCGAGGCTAACAAAACGTTGTCCCCAAAGTATAACTTTTTCCGCGATTTCCGATCAACTCGCTCAACCGAATAATTAACATACCTTAATTCCTACGACTGGACTGATTTCTTCCTTAGTTCGGATGTAAATGTTTGCACTGCAAAACTGTACGAAATTTTGGATCCGCTTATTTCTCGTTGTGTCCCCCGTAAGAAAATTATTAATGTTGGGGATGAGGTTTTCCTACCCTTACCTTTTCGTCGCAGATTGCGCAGGCTTTATCGTCGTTTCCATCTTCAGAACGATGTTTCTATCCTGCCCTTGATTTGCGATATTTTTGAGCGGGCTAAGAGATTGTTTGAAGAAAAATTGCTAGCCGAACAGGAACAGTTTACCGAAAACCATTCGTTAAGTGTCTCGAAACTTTTCTCTAGAAAAATACGAACTCCCCGAAAGACGCAGCATCCCATCCTCCGAGACGCTCTTGGAAATCCCATAGTTGATGCCCAGTTAACCGCTAATAGCTTCAGTGATTTCCTGTCCAAAACGTTTATTGAAGACTCGACCACTCCGCTTCCGACCATCCAGGCACTGACTGGGGCAGTCCTAGAAACTATAACTTTCACTCTGTGGGATGTGACTGTTGCGATTCGGCGTCTTCGTCAATCTTATAGACCAGGCCCTGATGGTGTCCCAGTAAGCATTTTAAAAGCCGAAGCAAATACGATTTTCCCATCCCTCTAATGTAAGATATTTAATCTCGCTCATGAAAGTGAAACTTATCCTTCCTTGTGGAAGGAATCACAAATGTTGCCCATTCCTAAGCACGGCAAATCTACATCATTTGATGACTTTCGGCCAATAAACACCCTCCCCGCAGTTTCGAAGATCTTAGAGACATTGATCAAGGATAAGATGATGTGTCACTTAACAGCGAATAACTTACTGAGTGCTGCTTAGCATGGATTCCTCAAAGCTCGATCTTGTGAGACCTGTCAACTCTCCTTCTTTGATTTTGTTCTCCAATCTAGGGACAATGGTTTTGCACTTTACACAGTATATTTCGATTTCACTAAGGCTTTTGATCGTGTTGACCATGCTCTTCTTTTCTTGAAATTGTCCTCTTTCGGAATAGGTGGCAAACTTTTGAATTTTATATCCTCTTACCTGGGCACTCGTACACAACGAGTTAAGATTTCCAATACTATCTCCAACCCCACACGTGTGAGGAGTGGAGTCATTCAGGATAGTGTACTCGGCCCACTTTTATTTTGCCTTTTCGTTAATGATGTACCCGATTTATTTCAGAATGGTAAGCCTTTCATGTATGCCGATGATCTTAAAGTTTCGTATACATATAAGCCGGCAGATCATGACATCGTGCTTGAACTCCTAAAGAGCGACCTACAGGCTTTTGCCCAATGGTGCCGCACATGGTGCCTTTCTCTTTCTTGGCATAAGTGCTCAGTCATGGTGGTTGGCGACGACCGCCAACCTCAACTAAGTATTGAAGGTCACGCCATAAATGTGCCTGGGGTTATTAAGGATCTGGGCGTATCATACTCCAAGGGTCTCAATCTCTCGGAGCACTGTGCCTTGATAGTCTCCAAAGCACGTAGAACGACCGGGTTTTTCCTCCGAAACTTTAAAACTAGGGATATCAGAATGCGCCTTTACAACATGTACGTTAGACCTGGTCTGGAATACTGTTCGTTTTCATTTAGCCTCATGCGTGCTACTGAGCGGAAGAAAATAGGATCCGTTGAACACTTTTTTACCAAGAGAATTTTAACCCCAGAACACCGACATTTTTCTTACCAAGAACGTTGCCGGCTTACGGGCCTTGATCCTTTATGTTTCCGTAGATTACAAAAGGGACTATTTTTTGCTATTTAAACTCTTATATAACCACACATTTATCCCATTCACCTCTTTATGATTTCCTATCCACCCACGACGTAACAGTCATCGTGAGATCTTTTTATTTCTGCCTCTGGCACGTACTGTTAAATATCGTCGGTTCTATTCTGTAAATGCAATTGCTATTTGGAATAAACTACCCATGAGTGTGAAAACTCTGCAAAATCATCCTTTACTTAAGAGAACTATTACTCGATTTTTGCATTCAGATTAGCTCCCACAAATTTTGGGTGCTGAATCCACTGATCGACCGTACCGTAACGATGGCGTTTGTGGTCTCTGAACATTATGGCCGGTCTCACCAGCTGTTCCTCAACGCCTCTTCTTTGACTATTCCAAACTTCATGAAGAGAATTGACGTCCGATAATCTCCGATATCATGCAACCCCCCCTTCCCCCCTCTTGACAGTCGAAAGTCTTCCGCCAGTAGTTTTTTTCTCCTGAACCGTCCAAACCATAAAACCACCATCAACTATATTTTTATTCCTTTTCCACAGGAGTTTTTTTCACTGCTGGTCGGATTTGTGTTTTATCGCTTCCCTTGACAATGCCTGTAAACTGTCATTAAATAAATTATTATTATTATTACAAATGATTGGTAATCACTCGAAAACTGATGCAAGTGCACGGCTCAATTTTTATATTAATAGATAACAGCCTAAGGGTACTGGAAACATAGAAAAGTTAAGTTAATGGTACGCTGCTTAGAAGTACTACATTTTTTAACAAAGCGGAAAATTTAGAGAACGTCAAAGTTAGCCATAATTAAGCCAACTTTATTTTTAGATATGCAGAAGACTTTCCCCAAAAAGTGAGTAAGGAAGACCGTACGCATGGAATAGCCCTTTTCAAAACTCTTTTAGCGAAGTATACACTTAAATATCCTTTAAGAATTAATGTTAGACATGGCGGCTTGCCAACAGCCTACATTCCGAGTTCAAAGTCAAGCCCGTAGTGGGCAGCCATCTTGGCCGGTCTGGCGTCATTTTTCTTGACCTCGTTGTCTCAAGGTCATTTTATCCCTTGCAGCGCGCCATCCCAGACGCGCTGACCTGAAGCCACTCGACCGACTTCAGCGCGAACACATCTGCCTCCGCACGGCCGCAGCAGCCTATGCGGCCACTTGAACGCACCCCAACCCCTGCAACCACAACCTAAGCCACTGGGGCACCACCCCTCGGCAAATGCAACACACACCGATTGGAGAAAACTTGAGCTTGGCCCACGAGCCTACAAAAGCGACTGCCACCACTATCTCAGGGACTCTCAGGCATGACTGGACGCAGTCAACGCCAGCCCTGGCTTCGCCAGTGGCCACTGTCGCCTGAGAGGACAACTCCGGGTTTTGTGCACAATAAACCCTTCATTCTGGTATATTCTGTCTTCTCCTTCTAATCTGGGATTTGACTTGTTAATTGTAGCGCTCAGAGCACTTATTCTCTCTACTGTGCCGCTACAAGTCGCTAGTATCAAAGTTAAAGATAAGCGGAAGATGTAATTTGAAGTGGTTTTTCTAAGAGACCTAAATATTTTAGCCCCCGTTTCCTGATCAAACTTTCTTAAATACAGGCAAATTCCCTCAGAATTACCGGTTGCCATTTCCTTTTCCACTAGTCTGTGCCTGTTGGCCACCAGTCGCACTCTTCAATCCCCATTCTACGCATTCGATTTCTCTCTATGTAAGTTTCTTTTTTACACCGTTAGCCTCTTGCCAAAATTCAGTCACCTGGTTTGTCAGAAGTTTACTTAATTGCAACTTGCCTCGGGAAAATGTGAGGGTGAAAGTCACAGGTAGACGACAGCTCTCGGCCTCTGTACCTAAGCATGGCTTAACTAAATATAAATCAGAAGGCACTTCTAGTCGGTCGTTACTCGTTTTAACTGATAGACAGCTTACTTTGTCTACACTTTACAACTGTAATGATTTCATGCTAAAGTTTGGCACTCTGCTCTCAAGTTCGGAAAATTATTCGACGGAAACATCTCCGATATTCCCGATCAAGAATGTAGACGTCTTGACTCAGTTGTTCCCCTGGTCGACAGTGAATCCACCGATAGACAAAAGCGTGCTTACAACTTTTTGATGAAAAAATGTTCCTCAATCTGCTCGACCAGTTGATGTTGCAACTAATTTCTTGTGTTTGTGTGGTTTCGACTACAAAATATCCGATGAAAAACACTTTTCCTCCCGTAGCAAAAATCCGCCCGTCATATTTAGGTTGTTTTTACTAATCGAGGTCCACTCAATATTTACAATCGAGATCGTGCCTCTGCGTACCTGGGGAATGCAAAGTTTGTCCTTTGGCATGACCTTACCTCAATGGGGCATAGATGTGGGTCCCTCTTATCGCGTGAACTCACATCTCTGTTAAATGCTCACCAACTCGGTCATAGACAAGTGTCCGTGAGGATTCAGCTGATCCTACTCCTGCGACATCTGACTCCCTTCCTTCCCTTACTCCTACATCTCCCTCCCACTCAGACCACTTGACGCACTCGCCTGCCTCTAAATTGGCAGCAGCCCCAGTTGTCGTTCCTACTCCTCCGGATCGCTCTCCTAGGACGCCCGAATATCCGTCTACATCAGTTAGACCGATAAGTTCCCCATTTCAGCAGGGTCCTGCGAGCTGTGTGATGGTGTCAGAACGGTGAGACTCCAAAACTGAATCAGACTGCGACCCAAAAGAAAGGTAGTACAGTTCCATTTAGGGGTACGCCGCATTCTCTTAGATCTATCAAGCCTTTACAGCCCGGATCATCTATAAACCCTGCAGCTCCAATTATATCCCCAATTAATTCTCTGTCCTGCGTACCGATTACATACAAAAAGCCCTACTATATATACAGTAAATAATTCATACGTCAATTGCCCCAAGTCATTTATCCCACAATCTGGTTTAGGCATCCCACCACTTAGGGCCAACTGTTCTCATGTAAGTCAACCTAACGCTTTGACTTCCAACCTAGACCTGGCTTCCCACCCTTTTGTTCTTATAACTGCCTACCCTCCCCCACCAGCCTCTACCTTCCTTCTGGGCTCCCTCCTTCTCCTCCTCCTCCTCCTCCTCCTCCTCCTCCTCCTCCGTAATTTGATTACCAACAAGCTTTTCCCTGTTCTAACTCCCATAGCATTCCAATGCTCGAAAACTATATCCCCACATCCTTTAGGTCTCATTCCCAGTCTTCTCTTGCTGGCTCCCCCTACGTCAATAACTGTAGACTTACTGGTACTTTCTCCCCGAGCACTATTAGTTCACAGCTTACATATCCCTCTCCAAATTTATTTTTAAATAGCGTCCGCAATAGCCTTGCTGTCCGAAACAAATTAGATATTATAGTATTGAATTTCAGGTCTATTATAAACAAGATAAACAAGATAGCAGAGCCATTGCTCTCGAAATGACGCCTGACTATATGTATAACAGAATTGTGGACCCATTAGCTAATTTCTGACTCTGCCCTTCTCATTTTTTTTCACTGCTGGTCGGATTTTGTGTTTAATCGCTTCCCTTGACAATGCCTGTAAACTGGCATTAAATTAAAATTTATTTATTTATTTATTTATTTATTCATTGATGACTCCGATTTTTACCGTCAAGACCGCACGAGTAGGAGTGGGGATGGTTGTCTTCTTTGTAGTAGATCCTAACTAAGGCACTCTCCCTATTACTTGGATGTTTCCTCATTCACGGGAAACTTCTGCTTTGCATCTGTTATTCTCTCGCCGCAAAGAAAGGAAATTATTGGCCGTATCTACAATCCCCAAACTCTTCAGCCAGTGATGATTCACAACTCTGTGAAATTGTTTAATTTATTTCGGAAGTTGATTTCGATGTTAAGTAATCACTGGGGATTTTAACCTTCCTGAAATAGACTGGGTCTCCAATATCTGTCCACCTAGATTTCAGCCCTCCCGAGATATTGCCAATTTTTCTAACTGGTCCCAAATGGTGTATTCTCCAACAAGAGATAATCAAATTTTTGATCTAATCTTTGCTATTGGCATTGCCCCTCTTTTTGTTGTTTTCAAAAAGGACCTTTTGATAGTGACCACGTATTAGTTCGTTGTTGCTTACCGCTTGCTCTTTCAAAAAGACCAGCGCAGTTCAGACTTACCTAAACTTCGGTGGCGTAGATAGCAACTTAATAAATAACCACATTAGATCATCCGATTGGTGTGACTTTCTCTCCTGTAGTGATGCAGTCATTTTTGTGACGTCATGTCAAATGTTTCAAAGAGCATTCTCGAGTTTGTGCCGCGTATATATCTGAAGTCTTATTCTGCGGATTCCCTTGTTCATCATTTTCTTTGTAACAAACATAAAATGCTGAGACGGCAGCTGCATGCCTTATCCACTATTTCTTTATCCGTTCGTCTTAGAATGCGGGATGCACCAAGTGTGCGACAGGCAAAGAGAGTCACTCGCTCTCAGTGATCCGAACCCTGGCAAATCTGTCGCTAACATCTTCCGTCATCGGTCTTCCTCTAAGCGTGGTCACGAACTTCAACCCCTGCTAAATGATAACAAAGTCTTCCTCACCGATGACACTGACAAGGCGGAGTTGTTTAGTGCTTTCTTTGCAAAACACCTTGCTCCCGAGTCCGATCCGGTTCCTTTCTTTCGATCACTTTCAGATAGGACACTTAGTACAATTGATTTCTCCTCAGATCTCATTAAGAAACACATAAGCCGTTTGAAATACTCACACTGCTTAGGAATGGACGGGATTCCGAATTCGATTATTAAACAAGCGTCCGACCTTCCCATATTGCTCAGTCATTTATTCTCGGTTTATATTTCAAAGGGATTCTTTCCTGAAACATGGAAAACGTCAATTATCATTCCCGTCTTCAAGTCAGGATCTCGGTCCGATGTTAATAACTACCGGGGCATGCACAAAACACCGTCTCTAGCAAAGCTTCTTGAAAGGATTATTTTCAATGACATTCTTGACTTCTGTCTAGCTAATCGGCTTCAGAGCTCTAATAAGCATGGTTTTTTTTACCTGAATGATTCTGCAAAACTTGTCACTTGGCATGTCTTAATCTAATCAATTCTCTTCGTAATGAGTGGCAGTCAGTGGTAGTTATCTACTTTGATCTTAGCAAAGCCTTTGACAAGGCGCCCCATAGACGTCCTTTGGTAAAGTTGAGAGCTCTCGGCGTCCGGTCGTCTTTATTCGACTTCATCGGGTCCAGTCTATCCAAGCGATATCAGAAAGTAATGGTTGGTAATAGCTACTCGACACCTCACTCGATCACGATTGGCTTACTTCAAGGCACGGTGCTGGGCCCGCTACTCTTCCTTCTTTACATCATTGATATTTCGACTGAAAACAGAAATTAGCAAACTTTTGCTGCTACTACCTCTGAAGATGGGTTCCTCTACGAGTCTGAAAGCTCAGGACAATAAACAAAGAGTGCTCGACTCTTCTTCTTCACTTAGGTAAAGTTGGTGGCTGCCCGTAGATAATCCTACAGTTAGAGTCGTCGGTTATCAAAAATCAAAAAATCCAACTGCTTTATAAATGCACACACAGTGTGAAAAATTACTTTTTCAATTGGGAGCGAGCGCCACGGTCGAACTACCCGCTGACGGGAATAAAACTTTCGTGGGCGTTTACAGTCGCGATTGACTTTGCGCGGATGGCCGCACAGGCGACTCATGCTCATAAACTCGACGAACTCTTCAGATTTGAGTGAACATACATATCCGCGGGCAGTGCGGAATGTTCACACCAGGTTGTATCCCATTTGTCTGTTGGATAAGAATAACAAGTTGCGCCTGGTCAGTCCTCCAGAATATGACCGCCCACCAGTTTTGTCGTTCGCCTTGTACCTGCTCGATGGGGTTACTGTCTTTCTTCATCCAGAGCATCCATGCTGGCATTTTGTTCTCCGAATGCGGTCTTACAAACACATCAATAATTCGCGCGAACAGTTAACGTTGAGAGACTACGAAAGCATGCCTAATCCAGTTCGTGATACTCGTTGCCTTTAGGGCCGCTTCCTTACAGTGTTCGAAGGACAGCAAGTTCGGTGTTGCCAGATACATAAATATGTGGGCATGTCCATCTCTTTTAGTGGGTTCCCATTTATAATGTACTGGTGTTTTGAGAAATGTCTCCGACCAACTTCCAATTGCAAGATTGCGCAATCGGATCCATTAAACGACAGAAGCCACTTGTTGGACCGTGAGGCCAGTTTAATGTTATACGGACTTCTGCATCATCTGTAAACATCGATATAGTCGTTTATATGGATGAGGAAGAGGAAGGGACGTAGGACCGAAAGCTGTGGAGCACTGCTTCTTACTGGTACCCATCCGACTGTTGTGACACCAGCAATTAATCTTCGTAACCTGCATGATAAAACCGTCTAATAAGCATAGAAATGTTGGCTTGGAGTCCACTCTGGAAAACCACTTTTAGGAGTTGCCGATGAGGCACGCGATCAAACGATTTTGGGAAGTCGAAAAAATTTACATTCCTGGACAATCATACTCTATATATTTTGGTCTTCTTTCCTGCGAGTAAAGGCTACTTGTAAGACATGAATGGCTACGAAGAAATCCATGTTAGGCAGCATATAATATGTTTCTCTACTACAGATGCCTCATTAAATGCCCCTTAATAAGCCATTTAATGACCTTACGTAAAATCCAGGTTAAATTAATGGGATGGTAGGTTTCGGAATCCAGCCTGGACGATTTTTTATAGACTAGGGAGACGAGGCCAGCTTTCATTCATCCGGCAGTTGACCTTCCACGGACTTTTGTAGTGTCATAGACATCGAATCACACGGTACATCCGTCAATTCTCGAACGGCGAGTGTATCAACTATAATATGTGATAATTTAGCCATCACCGATGTGGGCGAGTAGTAAAGGTTGTCTTATAATGCAAATTATGCAGAATTTCTCTCTCGATCCGGGTAGGGGAGAGGGTGGGATTCGCTTCAGGAGTGAGTATCAACTGAAGGAAGCTGGGGAGGACTGGCGTCTTCGTTCAGATATCCGTCTCCCTTACTCTACTTTGGGCCCCAGCTCCGGAATCGGGTCACGATTTATTTTACTGCTACGTATGTGACTTTATAGGATCTTGAGATGCCCCGAAGAGTTCTGCAGTGTTCTCAGCTTATAGTTCCTTCGAAGTCTATTAGCCTCATTTTTGCAGACGTCTTATTGTCGTTTATATTCCTGCAAATGTTCGGAGCTTCCCGTTAGTCGAAAGCGTTTCCACAAATAGTTTATCATCTTGAAGGCGATTCACGTTCCTGGTTTATCCACGGCGGACGATCGCACGTCTTCCTTCGTTTGGGCGGACAATTTAGGTAAAATAAGTCAGTTAAGTCAGTTTAAGTCGGTTTATTAAGGGAATGAGGCTTTCGCCCTTGAGCACCCTATTCATATCGATAAACAGAAATGAAGTCATCACTTACATTAGGAAATGCGAAACGTTAAGAAGTTAGCGGTAACTGTGAGCTAGGCGCAAACTGCCGCCGCTAAAACAATCATTATTGTATGTACAGTAGGTTCTCAACAAGTGAGCGTCTAGTCTGCACTTAAAGGATTTGACACTTTCGGAAAGAACGACGGCATCATGAAGTCCATTCCATGCCCCGATGACCCTGTGTGAGAAGGCGTTCCGTCGGACGTCCGAATGAGCCCGCTTCCTTTGCAGTTTGAACGGATGACCACGCAGACGGTCACTCCGGGCCAATTCAAAGAATTCATCAAAATCTAGGGCACATTCACGGCTTCTGACAATCCTGTAGGTTTGAATGAGATCGCCGCGCAGTTGCCTGTAATTTAGAGGAAACAGATTTAGTTCGGTCAGCCTGGTTTCGTAAGGCAAATGATGAAGATTCTTGACCATCTTCGTAGCCATCGCCTGTACTCTTTCCAGTCGTTGATAATCTTTCTTTAACCACGGTCGCCAGGCCTGGACTGCATACTCTAAGTGAGACCGGACGAATGCCCCATAGGTTTTTCCGAACAGCTCCTTGTCGATCTGCACAAATCCTCGCCTCAGCGCAAATAACACCCTTATCGCACTTTTGGCTGTCTTTTGACACTGTGAAGATGATTTCAGCGAGGAGGTCATTAGGACGCCCAGGTCTTTCTGTTCCACAACATTTGAAAGGGACTGACCACCAAGGACATATTGAAAGGAATCGTCCTCCTTACTGGTCTGTCTGGTGCGGAGTCTCAGGACCACACATTTGTCCACATTAAAATTGAGGGGCCAGCTAGCTGACCAACTGTTTAGGCGGTTGAGACTGTCTTGAAGCGCGTGCCTGTCTGCATCAGATCTGCTGGGTCTCCACAGCTTAACATCGTCAGCAAACATGATGGCGCTGCATCCCAGGTTGTCGACGCAGTCGTTAATGTAAACCAGGAATAGCAACGGCCCTAAGACGGAGCCCTGGGGTACACCACTTAGAACGGGAGTAGGAGTTGACCTTGAGGCCTCAATGCACACGGTTTGCGATCTCCCGGTAAGAAAATCTGTTATCCATGTCAGCAGCGTTCCTCTTATCCCAATTTCAGAAAGTTTGTAGATTAGGCGTTTGTGTGGGACGCTGTCGAACGCCTTCTTAAAGTCTGTGTATATGACATCAACCCTCCCATCCTCATCTAGTGCGCGAGTCCACTGCTCCGTCGAGAGCAATAAACTGGAAAGACACGAGCGGTTCTGTCTAAAGCCGTGCTGCAGGTCTGAGATTAAATGGCCCTGCTCCAGGAACTCCATAGTTGCTTTCTTAACTATGGCCTCCATTATTTTACAGCAGATGCAGGTTAGACTAACAGGCCGGTAATTGTTAGCATTAGTGCGAGCCCCGCCCTTGTATATCGGAAAGATATTTGCTGTCTTCCATTCCGATGGCAACCTCCCTAATTCGAATGACGAGCGGAAGATGTGCGCCAGTGGTTTGGAAAGTTCATTCGCCAGTTCCTTCAAGAATTTGGCCGGTATATTGTCCGGACCCGAGGACTTTGCTTCTTTGAGATTTTTCAGCTCCCTTTCCACGGCAGCTGTCGTGAAGAGTATGGAGTCAAGCACGGGACCAACCGTCTCAAGAGCATTGCCGGCACTGTGACAGCGAAACTCTGTTTCTCTAGTAAAAACGGAGGCAAAATATTGTCCTAAGTGTTCGGCTTTCTCGCTGTTCTCAATGATCTCTACACCATTATCATCCTTCAGCACCGCGACCGGGTCCTTATTTTTCAGTCTACTGTTCAGATATTGAAATAAAATCTTAGGCTTCTGTTCAGCCTGTCGTATAATTTTGGATTCATACTCCTTCCGTGCCTGACGGATACATTTTTTGACGGCATTTCGTTGACGACGAAATTCTTCGAAATGCGCTGGTGACGCAGTTTCCCTGAATATTTTTCATCTTTTGCTTTTCTTCCGTAGCTGCCTATTTAGGTCCCTAGTTAACCAAGCCGGTCGACTAGTTGTTTTTTGTACTTTAGGTGGACAACAGCGCCTAATCAGATCGAGTGAAATCGTTTTAAAAGATCTCCAGTCGTCCTCCGGATCTCCCCTGAGTATTTGGTCCCAATTCACGGACAGCAATTCGTTCTTCATCATATTAAAATCTGCCTTCCATATATAAGGTTGGCCCTCTGTTCTCTTCTGGCGTTTAGAGAAGAGCGAGTAATCCCATAATAGCGTAGTATGGTCACTTTTCCCGAGAGGTGCATTGGAATACACTTCGTCGATATTAGAGAAGTCTTTAGTGAAAACTAGGTCTAGACAATTTGCTCTCTGGTTCTCTCGAAATCTTGTTGGTACCTTCACACGTTGCGCCAGAGGGAGATCGAGTGTGAGGTCCAGTAGCTTATTGCTGAAAGAGGCTGGTCCACCAGTAACTGCCATAGTTTCCCACTCTATTGCAGGTGCGTTGAAATCCCCAGCAATAAGTACCTCTTGGTGGCTATCTACGTCTTTGACTAAACCAAGGAGCGACTCATCAGTTGCACTCAGAAGATTTGGTGGTCTGTAAATCGCCAGAAATTCTAGATTTTGTGCATTGCTCTTCTTTATCTTTATCCAGACGGATTCATATTCAAGGGAGAGGGTGTGGGCTCTTTCAACTGCTGAAATTCCTTCCCTTACATATACGACTACCCCTCCGCCCTGCCTATTTTGACGGTCTCTACGAAACAGCTGGTAACCCGGTATCGAAATCTCAGCATCCATGATTTCGGCATTAAGCCAAGTTTCCGTTATGGCGATGACGTCGGGGATTTGTTCCGGTACTCTCGCTTTGAGTTCGTCGATTTTCGAAACGAGAATTTGAGCATTGGTTTACAAAAATCTCAATTTGGCACGAGCGACTCCGGCATACTGGCGTTTATCCATTTCTTGGGATTGAATGCAAAAGCCGGTCGGAGCTGATCGGGATGAACTGCTTTCCATCACTCCTAAGCTGTTAGAGTTATGGGCTTTCTCCAGAGGAATGGCCTCTGGACGCGTATAATTTTTCCGTCCACTATTCGGAGATTTGTCTCGCCCAGACTCGACCGCCTGAGGACTTCCAATTTGAGCCCCCTCCATTTTTCTCGCTCCGCGGGTGAAAAGTCCCGCTGAAAAAAAACTGCTGGATGGGCGTGTTTAAGCGCAGCTTTCCTGCTTAAAAGTAGCTGTGCTTGTTCGTCATTCTCAAAGACAATTTTTAACGGTCTCGGTCGGTCTGGATCTTGTTTTGAGTCTTTAATTTTGCCCATCCTGAAAGCCTTTAATACTGTGACTTTTTCGTCTCTTATTAAGATCGATTTGAGATATTCCTGGAATATTTCTATGTCATGTTGTATTCTGTCCTTTGAAGCGTTGGAAACAGACTCAGGCATGCCCTTTATAACGACGCATTTACTGCGATCAACTAGATGGCCTTGTGGTATAATCATACCTACAGAGTCTTCATCGCGTGCATCCCGGCTACAACCTTCCACCGATTTAGGAAGGTTTGATTCAGCAGGACTAACGCATGACTGCCTGTTTACTACGATCTTTTGATCATTTTTCGTTTTCAGCGGCGCGATTTTCGTGTGCGGCGTAGCCAACTCTTGTTCCCTCGTCTGACTCTCTGTGCCTTTTTGAGGTACCCTGAGATTTCTTTTTGCTCGCTGAGATCGCGTCTGACCGCGCTTTTTTCGCACAAGACACTGGGTGTCATTCCTATCAAGCTCTAGCGACCTACTATTTCCTTTCGCCTCCGTTGACACAGCCGAGGAAGCCGTGTTTGCGTATGTTCGCTCGCGCGAGGGTGATACTTCAGCTTCTCCATCTCCACTTTAAGGCCCTTTATCTCCCTCTCCATTTCCGCAAATTTTTGAAGGAGTCCGAAACATGTCGTAAAGGCTTCGTCTTCGTATTTGATATCCATACAACTTACTAGGCTCCTTGCTTGTTTAGCGGTAGGTGACTTGACAGCGATATATAAAGAGTTGCAGTCATTTGTACTACGAATAATGCTTACTCTTTTATTTATTTCAGTCCGTCTGCCATGCGCCGATAGTGTAGTGGCGATCACGCTGCTCGCCGCACGACGGGACCTGGGTTGGAATCTCTCTTGGGGCGAGTTCTTTGCGCATTGTCCTGATAGTGTTTTGTCGACTCCCATTATTAATTCGAAGGATATGCAAGGTATTCTAGGTATATATTGGTCGCACGAGCCGGCGTTTATCCAAAAGAATGAAAGAACATCTCCCAGCATGGTTAGGAAAGGGACAAATTAAGAACATCAACAGCTCGATCCTCGCGCACATGGTAGGCACAGGCCACCGTGTAGACGCCACAGAGGCCTTCAGAGTGATCTACAAGGTCCCATCAAGCTATCCAAAACTGCTTGGGCAGCGCTTGTTGGCAACGGCAGAGGCGGCTGCAATTAAGCTACGCCGGCCGGTCCTATGCGCGCAGAAGAATTTCGTGCAGGCCCCACAGTTACCATGGGCCAAAGCCACCAAGCCAGACACCCGCATGTAACTGCATTCACCGGGACCCACCCTCCCCCTGGCGCTGACTGGAATTATGGTGTCTCACCCTCCCCCTCCCCCACCCTCCCCTATCTACCCGTATCCTTTGCATTCATTACTTCAATAGCCATATAAATGTACAGGCCTGAAGAGAATTTATCGAAAGCAAACGTATGCTCGCCAAATTGCCTTTTGTATTCTAGGTACGGCACGAAGTATTTAAAGGTGTATGTATATATATATGTGTACATATTTGGAGGGTTGGAGGCAGAGCTCTCAATGACCCTGTTTATGTACAGTATTTTTTTCAGATCCGCACTTAAAATTAAATTGCAGGCATTGACAATGTGATCGGGTCACAGTACAATCGTAATCATAAGGAAGTGCATGAGGATTGTATGTGACAGTGTTTTACAGAACTGGCTGTAAGCAATCATGCTGTAAAAGCCGATTTCTGTCAAAAATTAGGCGAGCAAGTGTTCTTTTAAACATGCAAATGGTGTGAGCCGTCACTATCTCGCTTGGAATCGAGTTCCATGTGCGGACAACCCGCTGGCTGAATGAAAACTTCCTACGGTCTAGCCGCGCGCCTCCACTATTGACTTCGTAAGGATGGCCGCGTAATTGGTTTGTACGGACAAAACCAAAGAAGCCCTCTGTTCTTTGTGAGTAACCTTGGCCGCGGACAATCCGGAATGTCCAGAGTAGACTGCAGTTTATTTGTCTATAAGAAAGAGGGAATAAGCGAAACAAATTCAGCCTCTTCTTGTAAGACAAATGCTTTAGACTGTCGACCGTCTTCGTATCTCTGCGTTGCATCTGTTCGAGCAAGTAGATATCCTTCCTCATCCATGGTGAAGCTGCTGGCATTCCATACTCAAAGTGGGGTCTTACAAAGCCATCAAAAAGTCTTTTGAAGAGTTTGGAAGGAAATATTTTAAATGCACGTCTGATCCAGTGTAGAGTACAAGTTGCCTTTTGGGCCATCTTTCTACAATATTCCGATGGCGATAGATTTGTGGTCGTCCATAAACCCAGATCTCAGTGTCTTCACAGTTTCTAACGCCGTTCCGTCAATATAGTACTGGTGTTTGGGAGAGGCATTTCGGCCGGTGTTCAGGTGCAAGACCACGCATTTGGACACTTGAAACTTCAAAAGCCATCAGTTCGACTAACCAACAAACTGAACGCGTTCCAATATCCATTAACTGTCTCTTATAATATGGTTTTCCACGATATTGCTGAAACTTGCATTCCCAAATTGGAGAAATATCTCCTTTAGATGTCTGTTTCCAATTACTCGGATGATTCAGCCTGGGAGGACAGCCTCAAAGAACATTATAAAATGATAACTAGAATCTATTAGCGTGAAATCTCATGCATCCAGCACATGCTCTTTAAGTCAGTTTAAGTCAGTTTATTAAGGGAATGAGGCTTTCGCCCTTGAGCACCCTATTCATATCGATAAACAGAAATAAAGTCATCACTTACATTAGGAAATGCGAAACGTTAAGAAGTTAGCGGTAACTGTGAGCTAGGCGCAAACTGCCGCCGCTAAAACAATCATTATTGTATGTACAGTAGGTTCTCAACAAGTGAGCGTCTAGTCTGCACTTAAAGGATTTGACACTTTCGGAAAGAACGACGGCATCATGAAGTCCATTCCATGCCCCGATGACCCTGTGTGAGAAGGCGTTCCGTCGGACGTCCGAATGAGCCCGCTTCCTTTGCAGTTTGAACGGATGACCACGCAGACGGTCACTCCGGGCCAATTCAAAGAATTCATCAAAATCTAGGGCACATTCACGGCTTCTGACAATCCTGTAGGTTTGAATGAGATCGCCGCGCAGTTGCCTGTAATTTAGAGGAAACAGATTTAGTTCGGTCAGCCTGGTTTCGTAAGGCAAATGATGAAGATTCTTGACCATCTTCGTAGCCATCGCCTGTACACCAGATCAAGACCCTTTGAACGTTGTCCTTCCATAACACCTGGTCCGAGAGTTTCATCCAAAAAATAGTTTTCCGCCGACATTTCGACCAAGTGGTGACAGAATATATCACGATAACCCAACAGAGTCCTATCATGCCAGCCGATATTGGGAGCGTTATAGGCTCAAACAATAAGGACATCCCTGTTCAAGCAGGTCTTATTCAGTTCCGTTAGGAGGGGGTTACTGTCATCGACAATTTGGTTTGGATGACAGTATTCAAGTACAAGTGCCAGTGGTCAGACGAGCTTAGTGAAAATAGTTAAAGATTTATCTTTCGCTGTCAGAGTATGTTGTTCTAGCACAGACAACGCCACATTTCCGGTCTTTCCGTCCCTTCTAAACAGTTGATAACCTCAGATGAGTACCTCATGTACTCCAAAAGCTTCAGAAGGCCATGCATGTGTCGATAAGGTGACATCTGGAGTGTTTATTCGTAGGCTAAAATTCTTAGTTCAGTAATTTTATTAGACATGCTCCGTGCATTTAAGCACATCACCTTCGGCGTCCGTCCTCTCGGTGTGGCCAGCCCCGATTACAAAGGGTGTCGGCCGCAGGAACGATAGCTCGATCTGTCTGATCTTCCTTTCTTTTATTTTCAGCCATTTCCCCCTCTCCTGTCCTTTTGTTCAGTTCTGTTCAGAGCTCCTTATTTCGTGTCTTTCAGACGCTCATAATCCGGCCGAAAAAATACCCCCCTATGTAAACTAGGAAGAGCTGTTCTCCCTTACAGAAGGTGAGGAGCCCGAACCTCGTTTTTAAGAAAAATTTCAAGAAACGTTGATGGCGACTGCCCATTCGGTGCATCAGCATTTATTAGACGGAAAATTAATGCATAGTGAAATGCTTCATCCTGAAGGACAACCTTCGATTTTTCTCGGAAGAGGTCGAGGGCGCGTTGGACCCCTTTGTTAAAAATAGACAAATTTGGCTCAGAAGTCCCTTTCTGAAGATACTGTTTTTTCAGCCAGGATGTCAGTTCACGGATTTGGTGATTTGGTTTTTGATGGAGTTCGGACAGCAAGAATAACTGTATTCTAACTGTATTCACCTTCCAAAGCTCCTGACGACCCCTTTAACAGGCTGCGTCATCTTGTCTTTCGGTGGCCCCTGTATTATCGTCGTCGAATTCCGTTCGGGAGTCTACCGAGAAGGAGCTTTGTGGCAATTTTTATCCGATTTCTGTGCAATCTTAACCTTTTTCCATAACAGATTTAGTTTCTCCAGTTCGTCAGCATATCGGCGAATAAGCAAAAGATCGGTAATGCGGTGCACACCCAGCTAGCATTCTGAAGATGCGGGTTCTAATTTTACTAGTTTTGGAATTGCGATGAATAGATAGAAAGAATGGGTTTACTCTAACATGTCTTTCGCGTTATCAGTCCTCTGTGAACATAGAAAAGCGTAGATTAATCTTACCCATGTCTGTCGGTAGACGGGCTTTGGGGAAAACACGGACGCAGTAACCAGAAATACGGAGGTTTTTGCATCTACAGAGAGTCTTCAGTAGCACGAGCAAACTTTCATTGTGTAATAATACATTCTCATATTTAACACTGAAAGGCGCAGAATCAGTTAGCTCCTTCGAGTCGTTCATCCCCTGTATTTAAGTTATGAGGGTTTTCGTGAAATTTGAGTGTTGGTGTCCTTTTTCACTGTTTCCAGCTGTAATGCACCACGGACCTGACAATGTCGTTTAAACGGATCGAGTTCATTTTTGCGTTGACCAAGGGTGGGGCCACTGCGATCGTCTGTCAGCGAAGGTACTGCTGCTCCATTCTCCGATAGACGCTGATAACTTCCCCCCGCAGTCGCCACTCGCACTTTCTCACCATCTCCCATTCCATGTGAAAACCCCTCAAGAACCTCCCGTGTAGTTGTACCAGCGCTACACTCCCGAACGGTGATTCAACTGACATGAGGGAATATAGCACTCTAGATGTGTTAAATAGTCTTGTGGTACACTCCTTCCATATATTATTGCAACCTCCATATGTTTTGACTGGGTTGTGAGCACAAGTATAGTTTTTACGTAGTCATGCTACTTTTATCTAAGATGTACGTATACATACGTTTGGTGTGGTACTTATCTAACCTGATCAGTGCTTTCATGGACCAGAAACAACCTCAAGTGCTTTGCTTGATTTCATGTGTGCTGTCCACAACGTCGACGGTCTTTACACTTGCGGCAGTCGTTGGATGGGGAAAAGCACACGCACATCCCATCCGAACACTTCGAAAACAGTTAAACCAGTGTTGCACATCAGACGGGTCCATATAGTGGACCACGAATTTGACGGAATTATTTGAACGGATTGAATTTACTTTTCTCGCTGACCCGCAATAGAGATGTTGTGACCACGTTTCGAGAAACATAGCCGATGTCCCCTCCATCACAACTGCCTACTTCACTTTTACAACGTTTGTTGCAACCCTTGTTTCTTGTCCTCTTCGTCGATACCATATATGGCCCTAATCCGTAGTTGCCCACAATGTTGCACACCTCACGGTTTGTTAAACTGTCAAAACGGTGTCACCTCTCATTCAGACAGATCATTCTCTTGATGAAACTCACCTGTTTCTTACACATTAACTGTCTCTCTAAATATTTTATCCGTTTCTCTTGAAATCATACGTTTTTGTACCCGTCCAAGCCTTGTTCTATATTGTTCATTCGAATGACTGCGATAGAATACGTAATAATTATGTTCAGCCTACTCTACGACAAAATTCATCCGGTTTGTATTGCCCTGTATAACCTCCTCAACATCCTCAGTCATTGCACAGTTACTGCGGCCTTACACTTGTCAGCAAGCCTCCCGTTTGATTCCACCCTTTCAATGTCTGATTGACCATCCAGTGTTTTCCTTGACCCTCATAA
>CACRXP010000272.1:497703-517341 GCA_902702965.1 Spirometra erinaceieuropaei | reverse complement strand
TGGGAAAAACAGAGGAAGAAATTCAAGAGGTGGCCAAGGAAACCCTCGAGGGTCACCAGCGCGCTATCATGGGTAACATGACCGTGGAGGAGATCTACAAGGACCGCAAGAAGTTTTCCAAGGCTGTTTTTGAGGTGGCCAGTTCGGACCTCATCAACATGGGCATCAGTGTCGTCAGTTATACCCTCAAGGACATCAAAGACGACCAGGTAGGTAGGCGACATCGTTCGATCGGAATAATGGTCGTTGTCTTCGCAGTAGCCTTCAATATATGACATATATAACTCATATTTCAGTAATGGTTGGTGTCTTCGCAGATAACAGGCTGCTCTTTGGTAAATTCCCGTAGTCCGTTTCACCTTCTCCCCATTCTCTACGGACTTTCGTCAGGATCAGTTTTAGTCAGTGTTCATTGTCATTGCTGATGACAGTCATCGTTGAGCTATACTCAAGACACCTTCTGCATGGAGACGTCGTTCTGTTTCGAGAAGGTAAGCTGGACGATACGGAATTTGCGGAGGTTATCATCCTTCTTTGTGGAAACCTCAAACAAGTAAACCGCTCCTGGAGCGGATGTGGCGAAAACCGCTGCCTTCGAAAGGGAAGAGGAATGAGGCTGATATTTACGCAACTGATCACACTCATTACATAAGTACAGTAGATGTGCTATCTCGTGAAATGTCTGCCGAAATTCTTAAATGTGTTTTCGATACAAAAAGATTACTTAGGCAAGGTCTTACTATTAATTATCATGTATCATAGCCCCAAGATGTTTCAGTCGCGGCCGGATACCTGCTTTTAAGTGCTTTTCTTATGGACCGACGACATAAACTACACCCCGCAAAACACGGCTGCTTAAGTAGTACGCATTTCCCCATTGATCTTCGATGCTCTCATAAATTTTAAAACATTTTATAGAAAAAGGTACAAAAATATTCTTTCTTTTACTCATTTGGTAGCAAGTTACGTCTTCAAATTTCATCCATGAAGGAAAAGTAACATTCGGTTTTAAGGACGTTTTCATTTCCCGAAACATTTTAAACTCGACTTGCCGTTACACTTGTACTCAGGGCTTCTAAACTACATGCTGCATACTTTCCGCGCAAGGAAAATCATAAATTGATATGCACTATTGAGAGAGATTTCATATAGGGTTCGTAAAATTTTGCGATGTATGTGGAACATGTTGCCTAATTTACAAGTACTATTAATACGCATGCTGTTTCGACGTCGTATGATTGGAGATCTGCCGGTCTTAAAAAGTCGCCTGATTAGGAGCGTTTTTAAGGGCGAAGATATTTTCTTTTCAATTACAAGGTTTACAGAAGCCATTTGCTACCAATTGAGTACAAGAAAGCGTATTTTTTGTGCGTGTTCGCCGATGCCGTTGCCGTCTCTGATGATGGGTTCGAGCAGGAATCCGAAACGTCAGGCCAATAAAGCTTTCGTCCCAGCGATCGTATCTCCCTCATCGGTCGACCGCCTAGAGTGGGACCTCCTGAGACACCTGTGGACGGTCTTCGGCTCAAATATGATGAGGCCAACCAACAGTGCAACCGACTGTAAAGATGCTCATTCAAAGCCGGCACCCTGACTGTGACTGAATTACCTTAGGATTTTTCTGCGCAATCATTGGTATTACAACTCGGAGATTTAACTCCGAGTACGGAGATTTAACTCCTGCACTGAGTAATTTCTGAAATTATTCACTTGATTATGCTCTGGAATTCATATACCAGAAACCGTTCGAGAACGCTGGGGGTCCCACTGAAGAGCCGAACCCCTCGCAGCTGTGTCACGCAGCGGCAGAATATCGGCGAAACACGTGTCTGGGCTTTTAACAAGTATATATGTCGGGAGTACGGTATGATACCTTTAATATATATATATATCTATATCGGAGGGGAGACGACAGAGTCTGGGAGTAGATTGATACAGCACTGTTTCGGGCTTGTTTGCCTTCATTCAGCCCATACGAAGCTTCTTTGCTTCGGAAAGCCAATGGATCGGTGTGCGCCCATTCCTGAGTGAATATATATATATATACACTACAAAGGGCGTCTCGAGAAACTTAATTAGGGTTGGGATCCTTTATGTGCTTCCCCGTGGAACACGTTTGTGGGAACATCCCCCCTGCGCTAAATTCCGGGAAGCGTACCTATTCCTCATAAAAGATCCCTATCTTGATTAAAAAATAGACAAAGTTCTTTGAGAACGAAATAACTTTTATTACACAAATTCCCGAATCTTATAGCCTAACTCATCGTCATACGTATGCGCATAAGATTCGAGGCAAAGAAGGTCCACCCACTAGACGAATACTAGCAGCCACCATGCACTGAGCGTCACAAATCCAAACCTCTCATCTGCAATAAAAGACCATGCAACAGTTGCTACTTCTTTTGTCGCCATTTATAACACGCAATCTGTTCTCCAGTTTGTATTACTACTAGGCGACCTGTGTGATCTCCGATAGTTACGAAAGACGCCCGGGTTATGTGAGCCCATCTTATCCCAGCCGCAGACCATGAACCGCGTAAGGATGAGACGATGTGAACGGCCGTCAGCCGTTGAACCCATCCAGCCCAATTCTTCCGCTCTGAGGGGCCGAAAGTTAGTAAGGCCAGCTCATTAACTGGAGGTTGTGATGTCCAACGACAGCCACACACATGGTTGGGATCACTGCTCCTTGAGGCAGGAGACGAGATGATCCAATTGCCGTGCTTACTGGGCGTATATATACATATATATATATATATATATTATGATAGTGGGCGCTCACCGATCAGGTTACGGAACATGCTCGTTCCGTTGTGCCTTGGGGCTCATACTTAAACCCTCACAGGCAGTCGCACAGCGACTAGTGATATATGTTGGAAAGGTAATACCGACAAAGACAAGGGAGACCGGAATGGCCATTTCTGGCTTATTAGCCGTCATCAGCCAGTCATACCCAACCCCAAGTGTGGATCACTTGAGATTCGAACCCGGGATCTTTGGTCATGGAGTTGAACGCTCTACCATTGAGCCACGGGCCCGTTGTCCTGTCGGTTGTGATCGGGAATATTAATTATGATAGTGGGCGCTCACCGATCAGGTTACGGTTCGAATCTCAAGTGATCCACACTTGGGGTTGGGTATGACTGGCTGATGACGGCTAATAAGCCAGAAATGGCCATTCCGGTCTCCCTTGTCTTTGTCGGTATTAGCTTTCCACATATATATATATATGTATATATACTTTTTTTTTCACTCCGTCCAGGGCTACCTGAAGGCACTGGGCCAGGCAAGGACGGCACAGGTGAAACGTGACGCTCGTATAGGCGAAGCCGAGGCTCGACGCGACGCAGGCATTCGAGAGGCTCAGGCAGAGGATGCACGAATTGCCGGCCAACTGGAGAACGAGGCCCAAGTCGCCAAGGCTAAGCGTGATCTACAACTGAAACAGGCCGCCTGTGACAAGGAGGTGCAGACCCTGAAGGCCAAGTCTGAGCTGGCCTACAAACTGCAGGTCAGTCTGCTATCCACTGGACACTTTTACATGGCTTTGGTTATCTCTGCTTGCGACTGACAGTGCAGTAAGCCCTGTGTCAGCAGTACGGTATAATGCATGTGCCATATATATATGTGCTGGGAGGACGTTCACCGGTCGGGTCACGGTATGTGCTCGTCCCGTTTTGCTTTGGGACCCCATCTAGAGCGACCAGTCACATATGGCTAATTGACCAGGAACGGCCATTCACTGAGGCACCACTTACAGAAATAAATAAATATAAAAATGTCAAGTGGGCGTTTGACCCTCACTGTTGTGGTTAGGATCTCACTCGATCCCATTCTGTCCGCCCGCCAGCTTGCTACTGGCGACAACGAACGCTGTGTCAGAGGACACATACCACATATAATACATGAGCAGCTCGCTAAGAGTGCAACAGACCAGACGCAGACAGCTGTTTCACGGTCGTTACCGATCATCAGTACGTCTGGCATGTTGCACTCTTAGCGATCTGCTCATGTATTATATGTGGAATAAGTCCTCTGACACAGTGTTCGTTGTCGCCAGTAGCAAGCTGGCGGGCGGACAGAATGGGATCGAGTGAGATCCTAACCACAACAGTGAGGGTCAAACGCCCACTTGACATGCTTATATACCTCACTTCCTAAGGCCTATGACGTACTGATGATCGGTAACGACCGTGAAACAGCTGTCTGCGTCTGGTCTGTTGCACTCTTAGCGAGCTGCTCATGTATTATATGTGGTATGTGTCCTCTGACACAGCGTTCGTTGTCGCCAGTAGCAAGCTGGCGGGCGGACAGAATGGGATCGAGTGAGATCCTAACCTTAACAGTGAGGATCAAACGCCCACTTGACATGCTTATATACCTCACTTCCTAAGGCCTATGACGTACTGATGATCGGTAACGACCGTGAAACAGCTGTCTGCGTCTGGTCTGTTGCACTCTTAGCGAGCTGCTCAAATATAAAAATGTATAACACAAAAACACCTATATATATATATATATATATATATATGCAGTAGGTGGGATAACTCGTGAAATGTCAACTGAAATTCCGAAATTCGTTTTCGTTTCGAAAAGATTAACTAAGTAGAGTTGGAGAACTAGTCATCAAGCAGCACAATTCTATAATAATCAATTTCTGCGAAAATTCCCATATTACGATTGAAAAGTTAATTGGCTAGCATTTGCTTTCGGTACTTCCTCATCAGGCCTGTACAATTACAAGGCAAATGATCAGTCTAATTGTCGACAGGGTATAAATGCGTCTCGGGAGCTGGGTTAATCGAACTCCAGTTATCTCAGGATGTCGGCTTTCGAACGAACTTCTTTTCGGCAGCATGCAAAAGCTATACTCTGTGGAAAATGACTACTTAAATAGCATGCATTTTTCCCGTTGATTTTCGATGCCCTTAAAAATTCAATCATATTTCTTGGAAAACATGCATACAAATATCATTCTCTTGCTCATTCGGTAGAAAATCACGTCTTCTAGTTTTATACTCGAAGGAGAGACATAATTCGGTTTTAAAAAGTTTCTAATCGCGAGATTTTCTAATACCGTGGAATGGCCGTTCATAAAACGTCATGTCTCTGCATCTACCAATGTGGCTCGTAAAGTTAACAACATGGCCCAAATCCACTGCTGGATTTTGTGAACCCCATGTGCTGTCCACTTAATACTGTAGAGAAACGTATGGTTTTCCGTACGCGGAAAATATATAGTTTGTAGTTTGGAAACCCTAAATGCGAGTGTAACGGCAGGTCGGGTTGAAAATTACTCGGGAATTAGAAAAGTTTTTGAAAACCGAATTACACCCTTCCTTCGAGTATAAAATTGGAAGAAGATGTATTTTTCTACCGAATATTGTTATGCATGTTTTCCATGAAATACAATTGGACTTTTAGCGGTATCGAAAATCAATGAAAAAAATTGATGCTACTCACGTAGTCATTTTTTACAGAGTATAGCCTTTGGATGCTGCCGAAAAGAAGTTCGTTCGAAAGCCGGCATCCTGGGGTAATTGAATTATTATAGAATTATGCTGCATGATGGTTAGTTCTCCAACTCTACTTAATTAATCTTGTCGAAACGAAAACGCATTTCAGAATTTCGGTTGACATTTCGTGAGTTAGCCCACCTACTGTATACATACACTGGCAGCAAGGAAGGGCGACAGAGAGTGCGGGTAGATTGATACAGTACTGTATCGGGCTTATTCTGCCTTCATTCAGTAAGTTATAGCTCTGACCACCAGCAGCTGGGACCCGAAGCACAAACAAGCGCTCGTACACGACGCAGATGGTTCACAGGCGGGGTCTACCAGATGGGTCATAAGCACTTCATCTAACCAAAGTTCAGCAGTGTCTCGCCAATTGTCATTCTCTATCGCTGCAGATCAGATATTTATTCAATCAGGAATGGGCGCACATCGATCTTTTGCCTTCCCGAAGCAAACAAGCTCCGCAACCAACCACCAGGCCGAAGTCGGCCAAGTTATAAGGGATGACTTTGGCCTGGTAGTTGGTGAATGCTGTTGCAATGGAAGGTATCCTTCATGATGCCGACAAACTCCCGGTTGTCGATACAGTTGACTGCCAGTTTGACCGTTCACCAAATTCGGTGGCCATATAAACCATTAGGTTCCCGAAAGTTGTGATCAGCACATTGCGTTACCGTTGAAAGGTCATTCCACGCATGACTACCGGCACCGCCCCCTTTAACATGTCTAAATATATAAGGTAATCGCAGAAGTAAATGCACTTCCAGAATGAAGATCGGTAATAATCGTACACCTTAACCAATAAATAACATGCCCTCGTTCGTTTTATACTTAAAGTGGCGTTCCCGTGACCTTTTTCGGGTGAATAATCTTAATGGGCATTTAATAATACTTTTGCAGTGTTCGGCGAATAAAATCGTCGCCTCGTTTGCTCGTGAATCATTTTAATCAACCTTCCTTGTTTCTTTGCGCCGTCTTTTCATTAGTAGTTCACCACAGAGTAACTTGACTAGTATTTAAGATACAGCCAGCGACCAATCTCATGTAATGTTAACTGAAATTCAGAAGTGAGTTTTCGAGTTGGAGAGGCTACTTAAGTGGGACTCTCAGGTTGATTACCTTGTGGCACGCCGGGATGTTGACCTTTGAATGCTCTTATTTTTGGCCGTTTTCGAAATCCTCACTCAGTAAAAAATGACTACTTAAATATTATGCACTTTCTCTACGGATTTTCGATGCCCTTGCAAACTCAATTATATTCTGTGGAAACCTCCATAAAGATATTATTTCTTGTACTAATTTGGTAGCGAGTTATGTATATTTTAAAATCTATGCCCGAAGAAAAGGTATTTTCGGTTTTAAAAAGTTTCTTATCATGAGATTTCTTAAGACCTTGCAATGTCCATCCAAATAAAATCGTGTTATCTGCGACTGCCTTTGATGATGGGTTCGAGTGAGAATCCGAACCGTCAGGCCAATAAACTTCATGTTCCAGTGATCGCATCTTCGTCTTCTAAAATCTCGTTAGTCTGTTTAATGATGCTTCTCATTAAGTATACAACATAGTCCCAATCCATCGCAACATTTTATGAGCTCATACGGTATTTTGTTAATAGCCTAAAGGATTGTATGTTTTTCCTTACACGGACAGTATACAGCTTGTTGACTGGAAACCATGAACGAAAATGAAACAGCAGATCAAGTTCAAAATTATTCAGGGATTTAAAAACGTTTAGACCAAAAGTACCCCTTCTTTGAATGTAACCTTCGAAGAAGATGTGGTTTGCTACCAAATGAGCACAAGAAATAATATTTTAGTGTAAGTTTTCTATAGAATGTGTTTTAACGTAGGAAGGCGTCGAGAATCAATAGAGAAAAATGCATACTATTTGAACAAACACTTTTTACCGAGTGCGGTTTTCGTAGGCAGCCGAAAAGAAGTCCATTCAAAACTCAGCACCCGGGAGTGTCTCGGATATCTCAAGATTGTATCCAAAGATAATCGCCATTACAGCCCCACTTAGGTAATCCGTGCTACTCGAAAACGCGTTTCAGAATTTCCGTTAACATTTCACGAAATTGGCCACTGACTGTGCTTCCTAGTGACCCATGCGGAACTCCTCCATTTGCTACTTTCTATATCCGTTAAAGATCGGCATCAGACGAAAACCGCTTTGAAATCTCTATTATGTGGTGTCGTAGAGAAGTCTGGCAGCATGTCACGACTACTACGAATATATTCCTCTTTTAGTTCATTAAAGTAAACTCCAGTCAACCAACTTTATTGCTGTCTCTTATCACTTAAAATAGCACCAATTTGCAAATTAGAATCACGAAAACTGAACCAACCTCTTGTTTACCGGTAAAGGGTGTGATGCCTAATACTCTGTTTTACCTGATTTATATGAGAGCAAAATCCGATTTCTTACCTCCAGAAGGCGCTTCGAGCAAGTATTTTTTGGTCTATAGTAGCGCCTTTTCATGGCAAACGCGGGCAAGCATGCGTTCTTAGTCTTCAATACTCGTCAGCATTCTGCCTTTCTTTTAGGCAGGTTGTCTTCGTAAAAGACCCTTAACACCTGAAATGAATTTAAAAGACGAAAATAACAATAAGCCATCTGCTCCCACACAGTCTCATAAGTCACGCCTCCTGCTATATATATATCGCACAAATTGAGTGCTGCAAACAACCTTAATCGAGCAAAAGCTCTCTGCGCTGACAACGAAAACTACAAAATAAGACTGAATTATTCGTTCAGACTGTTTTCCCAGAATGAGTATCCTAGAGATTTTGTGTATTAATGGATGAAACATCAGGAGTTAAAAGAAGAAGACATGAAACTAGATCAGGCACCCGGACGAAGAACTGGCAAACACTTCCGCACACTAGGAATATATCCAAACTCGTTAAAATACACCCGACGAGGCATCAAATACACATTGTGCTCAAGCCGACGATTACAATTTCCGACCAGCTTATACACCCAAAGGATAGGGTCGACCATTTAGGTATGAAAGAAGTCGTCTATAAGATACCATGCGACACTTGCAATGCAGTTTAATGCGGTCAAATTACAAGATGTGCCCCCTCACGCATACACGAACATCAACTGGCGGTAAAAGGAGGAGACCACTCGTTCCAAGTCGCCATGCATACGCTGGAAACCGGATAAGACTCGAATTATAGGCGTCTTTTCATCCAGGCGGCATCTATCTAAACAGGCTATTCATCCCCTCACATGCACGTCTGTTCTGTCTATTTAACCTCGATGTCCCCCTGCTCTCTTATGCGATTATGCCTCCCCCTACTGTTCACTTTGTCTGACGACGGGTTTGAGTAACCGACTTTAAAATTCGAGTGCATCTAGAATTTCCGACGAGTCTTCTCCTTTTAGTATGTATATGCATATATATCAGAAGGTGGACGACAGAGTCTGGGGGGTAGATTGATACAGCACTGTTTCAGGCTTGTTTGCCTTCATTCAGCCAATCATAACCCTGCCCAGTATCTGAGATCAGAAACACAAACCCGCGCACAGACGCAGCTGGCGCATTTGATCCACTACTGGGGTCTACCAGATGGGTCGTAAGCACTTCATCGAACCGAAGTCTGTGCGCATGTTTGTGTTTCATCAGAGCCTCCCCACCTGCCATTCCCTGTCGCTTCGCATCGGCGCACACGATCCATCAGCAGTGAATAAATACCCAATCTGCAGCGACAGAGTCTGACATGTGGGGCAAGGCACTGATGGACTTCGGTTCGATGAAGTGCTTATGACCCATCTGGTAGATTCCAGTGGTGGACCGGCTGCTCCAGGTGTGTCTGTTCGCATGTTTGTGTTTTCGGTCCCATCTCGTGGTCAGGGTTATGATTGACTGAATAAAGGCAGAATAAGTCCGGAACAGAGCTATATCAATCTACCCCCAGACTCTGTTAACTCCCCTCTCTGCTGTCATAGCTTGGCCGACTTCGGCCTAGTAGTTGGCTGCTTGTTTGCCTTGGAAAGCCAATAGTTTGGAGTGCGCCCACATATGGTCACAACCAGCAGGAAAAAGACCCCTGGCTCAGTGGCAGGGTGTAGCACTTAATGACCATCCATCCCGAATTCGAATCTGAGGTGGTTTACACTTGAGGTTGGGTCTGATTGGCTGATGACGGCTAATATGCCAGAAATGGTCTCCCTTGCCTTTATCTGCGCCATCTTGTCTATATGTATATGTTATGGTAGAAGGGCGCTCAACGATCAGCGTACGGGACGTGCTTATCCCGCTGCGTATTGGGGCTCCCTTGTCTTTCCTGTTACCACCATATCTACTTATACTACTAGTCGCTGTGCGACTGCTTGCGAGGGTTTTAGTTTGAGCTCCAAGGCGCAACGGGATGAGCACATTCTGTAACCTGATCAGTGGGCGTCCCTCTGCCACGATATTCCGGATCACAGCCGATAGAATAACGGGACATGGCTCAGTGGTAGAGTGTCACATCCGATGACCAAAGACCATGGATCTGAATCTCGGACGAGGTCGGTCGTGACTGACTGATGATGGCTAATAAGCCGGAAATGTCCGTTCCGGTCACCCTTGTGTTTTTCGGTATCACCTTACATATTAATATATGTATGGATATATATATATATATATGTTTGTATAGGCGGCGAAGACACAGCAGGCCATCAAGGCGGAGGAGATGGGTATCGAGTTGGTGGAGCGCAAACGCCGCATTGAGCTGGAGGAACTGGATTGCGAACGCGTCAAGTTCACCCTCGAGGCGACGGTGAAGAAGCCCGCGGAGGCTGAACGCTTCCGTCTGGAACGCATCGCCGAAGCGGAGCGTCTTCGTGTCAAGGCGGAGGCAGAGGCTGAGGCGGAGGCCATTATGCTGCGCGGAATGGCTGAGGCAGAGGCCAGTCGAGCTGTTGCCAAGGCGGAGGCCGAAAAGATGCGGAAGATGGCTGAGGCACTGAAGAACTACAAGGTGCGCCCCTCCTCTCCCTCTCTCTCACCCTCGCTCCTTCTTGTCTATCTTCCCATCTACTATCTTATGGCGATGATTCCTGTTTGGCACGGTTCCCCGCCTCTGTGGCGCATGTGCCGAAACTGGGGAAACTTTAGTCGAAACCTTTTTCGGTCACCCTTGCGATCGAGACAGTGAGACACCCCTTCCTTGTGGCTTCGAATGTTTCTGACTGCTGGAGTTAACGCTCGGTAACCAGAGAACCCAGCTTCGAATAGCGGATCTTTCAGACCTAGAGTTGCTTTTCGATGGCTGACGACGTCTAATAAACTAACAATGGCCATCTCTATCTCCGTGTGAAGATGCGTTCATCGATGAGGTCGGGGAACACGCACGTCCCGTCGCGCCTCGGGGGGCCCTTGCGAGCAGTCGCATAGCAACCAGGCATATGTGCTGAAAGGAGTACCGACTTGCTCAAAGGAGACCTGAATAGCCGTTTCAGGCTTGTAAGCCATCGTCAGCCAGCCATGCCCAACCCCAGGCCTACATAACTTCGAATTCGGATCAAAATTCCTCAGCTATTTAACTTTTCTAAGTTCCCCGCTCCGCCATTGGGCCACGGGCTCGTTGTCCGGTCGGTGGCGATAGGGAGTATTAACTAGGCTGGTAGTTTACTGATCAAGTTGTGGGACATGTTCGTCCAGGTCGCAACCGATAGGATGAGCATGTCTGCAGCGACTGAGCAAGGTAGTTAGCTTATATACGCGTGCCACGTATGTGGAGGGACAGAAACTTTGGGACATCTGAGATGGGTAGTGGGGGCAGACCTTTCCAGGACACGGGTCGGATATTAGTGCAGTCACCTTCCGCCCCCAGGGGATTATGCCTTCGGCATTGGCAGTGATGATGCCACCTGTCGCACGGATCAGGAAGTGGGCTTATTCAACCACGAAAACACCATCTGTGGGACATTGTGAGCGTAGCGCCCAGCAAGAGTGACTGTTTACTGTTCAGTGGTTACGATGATTTCAACTGCCGTGTGGGACAGTGAAGCCCCCCCCCCCTCCCCCCATCAATTCTCCTGCATTCGGTCGGAAATTCAGTTGTCTGGCTGCATACTACTCGAAGCCGTAATCGCTATCCTGCCCTGCCGCGACTCGCTTACTTGTTCTGGTGATCGGCAACGAACTGGAGGGATCGGAGAACTGTGAGCATTCGGAATTATTATAAGTATTTTCGATCAAAAGCCGACAGGGCAACGGGGTTGGGTATGACTGGCTGACGACGGTTAATAAGCCAGAAAGGGCCATTTCAGTCTCCCTTGTCTTTGTCGGCAATGCCATTCTGCCTATACCATGCGCCGCTGTGCGGTTGCTGGTTGGGCTCGAGGGAGAGCCCATAAGACACAACGGAACGAGTCAGTTCCGTAGTAACGATAGGTGAGCGCTCCCTACCGTTGTATATTCCCGATCGAAAACCGACAGGGCAACGGACTGGCGGCCCAGTGGTTAGAGGCGTGGACTCCTAACTAACAAGTCGCGAGTTCGAGCCTCGGGTGTTCCACACTTCGGGGTGGGGTATAACTGGCCGACAACGGCTAATAAGCCAGAAATGGCCATTCCGGTCTCCCTTGTCATTGTCGGCACCCTCTCATATATATATATATATATCAGGTGAATAATTTCAGAAATTAATCAGTGCAGAACTTGGAGTTAAATCTCCGGGACATGACTTTTTAGGGTCAGAACCCTAAAAAGTCATGTCCCGGAGATTTAACTCCAAGTTCTGCACTGATTAATTTCTGAAATTATTCACCTGATTATTCTCTGGAGTTCATATACCGAAAACCGCTAGAGAACGCTGGGGGTCCCACTGAAGAGCCGAACCCCTCGCAGCTGTGTCACGCAGCGGCAGAATATCGGCGAAACACGTGTCTGGGCTTTTAGCAAGTATCTAGGTCGGGAGTACGGTATAATACCTTTAATATATATATATATATATGTTGAAGGCAGAGGCGTTCTTTGGGAAAAGGTACTTTATTGCGTGAATTTTCGACGCCGGTTCCCCAGGTCGTCGTCAGACGCAGACTGAAAGTAAATGTGCCGAAAACAGTTAACATCTGGCAGTGCACATGAAAAAATCGATAATCGTTCGCATTTGCGCCCGTGAGCGGCCGCTATTTGCGTCATTCCGTCCCGATTGGCTCTCGTCTCTTCCATTTCTCCTTGAGACTTTTGTACGCGGCGTCCAACTCGATGTGACGGTTGATGCACGATTCATCCACATGCATGGCCTCAAGGAAATCTCGGCCTTTCTTGAAGGGGTAGGCACCGACAATCCGTGTTCTGTCCCAAGCAAACGTATGCCCGGTGTCCAAGCTATGCATGGCTACTTGAGACAGGTGGTCTCGCCTCTTTACTGCAAGTTGATGTTCGTGAATGCGTGTAGAGGCGGATTTTCCTGTTTGACCACAATAAACTGCATCACAGGCCTCACATGGGATCTTGTAGACGACTTCCTTTCTATCCAAATAGTCGACCCTATCCTTAGGATGTACTATTTGGGTACGTAGTGTAGTCGTCGGTCTGTGTGCCACCCGAATCTGGTGTCTCTTTAGGTGCCTTTCCACGAGTTCAGACACGTTTTTGATGTAAGGGAGGGTTCGCCATGTATTTGGCTTCGGTGTCTGACTGGAGGTTCTTTGTTCCCTTTCCTTTGACTCTTTCTGTCTCATGCATCGGCGCACAAAATCCTTGGGATATCATCATATATATCATCATATATATATATATTGATAAGGTGATACCGACAAAGACAAGGGAGACCGGAATGGCCATTTCTGGCTTATTAGCCGTCATCAGCCAGTCATACCCAACCCCAAGTGTGGATCACTTGAGATTCGAACCCGGGATCTTTGGTCATGGAGTTTGACGCTCTACCATTGAGCCACGGGCCCGTTGTCCTGTCGGTTGTGATCGGGAATATCAATTATGACAGATGGACGCTCACCGATCAGGTTACAGAACATGATCGTTCTGACATAGTTGAGCAGGAACAGGCACCTGTCGTGACCGTCATGTCGACCTTCCTCCTAGTCGTTAAACCGCATCACGGTCACGTATGTGGCGCGCGCAGCCACTGCGCCCATGCCCAGACATCTGACATCGGACAGTGGCTGGGGACTGTCTGACGTGCTTGAAGCTATCACAGTGAGGTAGAAGCCGTGGACCGTGGAAGGTTGCCAAATGACGGGATAATTTGGACCTCGCAGTCAGCCCAGTGTGTGTGTGTTTGTTTGGAGTGGCGGAATGGTGGACTGAGAGTCTGGCTGCAATGACTCCTTCTCAATGTAGCCTCTATGGCGCTCCCACCGCGTGGGATCCGAGTTGGGTGTGGCGGCGCGCCTAGGAGCGAGTCCGGTCGCGCCAGTCACCTGCGCCCTCTCCCGTCTCCGGTTTTCTGGACTATGTCTTGACACCGGGCCCAGGTAGGGTAGGCGGAGGAGGGAGTGTGGTAAATGCAGCACAAGTCCGCTCTCACCGTAAAAGAAATCACGCGCAAGTCATTGTGCCCCCGGTGGGCATCGTCGGTCGAACTGTCACTGGCGACCCGTCCCCCCCCGTCCTCTCCGCCGCAGTCCTTGAACAAGTTACTCTAGTACATTCAGTGCGCCTACCTGTCGGTGATCATGCGTCCACTGGCGACTGGAGTTTACCTGCTGACCTCACAGCCTTGACCACTGAATCCTCGGCTTCAAGGACTGACTTGCCGTTTTTTTTCGCTCTTCGCGCGTGTACGCACGCACGCACGGACGCGCACTTTTGGTTTCGACGGGCTCTTCATCGGCAAGCGCGTAGGAGGACAACGCCCGATGTTTGCGCGCCACTTGTCGCGCTCTCGATTCGCACTTTTTGCCTGTGTGTATATATGAGCGTGTGCGCTGCAGATGCACTAGACCAGAAAACAAGGGGGGGGGGGGGGTCAGACTGGCCCACGACATGCCGTTCTCGGCCTATGATGAGTTCGCGCGAGGTCGTAATACATGCGCGCGACACGCCGCTTACGTACAGTGGATGGAGGAAGAAACTCATAGAACACCAACCGAAAAGGTTGAAATATGGTTTTGTTCAGAGGGGATAACCAAGGTGACATTGCAATATTAGTTAACATGCACAAGGATCTGTAAGCATGTGCAGTGGCAGTATCAGCAAACCATGGCCCTCACAGCCTGGTATGCGCTGGCAGTTCCCCGACACCTGGTTCCCTGCCGGTAGACGCGCTTGCGCTCCCGCTAGGCACACAGATGGTTGGCATGACTGCCCAGTTATCATGCTCGTCGCTCTGGCTTCTGTTGGGGTGTTGTTGTTGCTGTTGGTCAAAAACCTGGTTATTTGCTGTGTGGACCAGGGGGGTGTGGGGTGGAACACCAAGCTGCGGACTCGGCCGCGTCATCCACCTACGCGTCCCCCCCATCTGCGGTCTTCCTGACTCTGTCTTAACGCCGGGTTCAGAAGGGGAACGGGGATGAGAGAGTGCGGTAGATGCTGCGCAAGTCTATTATCAATTTAAATTAATTCACGCGAAAGTCACCGTCCCTGCCTCCACCTTGCAGTGCAGCACTACTACTAGCACTACTACTGCTGCTACGGCTACGGCTACGGCTACTACTACTACTACTACTACTACTACTACTACTAATACTACTACTACTACTACTACTACTACTACTACTACTATTAACCACCGGTGCTGCTTTTACCATCACCACCACCACCACCACCACCACCACCACCACCACCACCACCACTACTGCTACCAGTACAATTAGGGGGCAGGTGTTGTAGTACTAGTAATGATGATGGTGATAGCAGTAGTAGTATCGGTGGTAATATTGGCCGCCGTAGTGGTGATGGTAGCATTGCTATTAGTTCGGGTAGTTGTGGTAGTAGCAGCAACACCAAAGCAAGCTCTGAAACCCATGCAGTACTGCCCGAACCTCTTCAGTACCCTTTCAAGGTAGAAAGACTGAGCTATGCGGGCCGGTAGGAAGGATCTGTGTGGGTGCTAATCTCAGTGCGATTAAGGCACCGCACCTAGTCTTGGCCGATGCCCCCCGCTAATGACTCTGATAGTATCCCCCCCTAAACCATCACTAAGTATTACTTTTCATCGAGAAGCACGTTTACTGGCTTCTTCGGAGCCTTCACCTGCATCGCTTGATTCCTTTTCCACAGGATGCTGCAATACTGGACATGGTGCTGCAGACCCTTCCGCGCGTCGCCGCCGAGGTGAGTGCCCCACTGGCCAAGTGCCAGAAGGTGACCATGGTTTCAACCGGTGAGGGTGAGGTGGGCATCTCAAAGATCTCCAACGAAGTCATGAAGGTGGTGGAGAGTCTGCCTGCCCTAGTCTCCTCAGTAACCGGCCAAGACATGCGCTCCTTCATTCCAGCCAATTGATTGTGCCGCCGCCCCGTCCCCCCGACCCCCCCAGGGAAAATTCCATCCCACCCCACCCAATGATTTTTTTCGACGACTTTGACCACTACTCACTCTGCTTTTTTTGTATTGTTATTACTTGGGTATGAAATATTTGCGGGACGTTGTGCCTGTTGTATTCTTTCGATCCGCCTGGCGGATTTCGTGGCATTCCAACACACAGCTCTCCCCACTACCCGCCCATGCATGCGCTTTGTCTTTCGTGCTACTCGCAATTGCCTGGGATACTCTCGTCTCCTTTTGTTTCTCTCTCTGTCGCAGCTTCCTAAAAAGTTTTTGCCTTTTGCCAGTTTGTTGACAATCTCTTCCAATATATCCGTCTAATAGTTGTTCATGGTGCAGCTTGCGTGCAGTGGAATTCGAAAAAAGTTTTTGTTACATCCATCTACGGTAAATGTTCTCCGGGAATAAGTGTTATGTGAAGTTTGGCACATAGTTAAGTGTGGTGTCAGGAGTCCATGCAATTTGTTCCTTTCTGAATAGTTGGAGATGTGGTTTAATAAAACAGGGAGGATTTGACTTGGTTGCGCAGACAAAGACGTCACGAGAATAGAAGTTTCCATAAAGTCACACGTTGGAGGGCCGGTCAGTGAGTAAGTAAATTAGAATAGAATTAGCAGATGCAATCATTAACACACCATTTTCTGTGTATCCGACCGACCTCTTCAGTAAATTTACTGTACACGCGCAATGAACAGTTTCCGAAAAACGGACTGGACGAATAAGTAATATGCCCAACGTTCTGGGTGCCTTAAGCGGATCTTCTCAGTTTCCGCTATCAGATGAGTGCGTATGTTCATGGTTTACGCGTAATCAAACCGGCCTGTGGCATCTAATTAATATACTGGTCAACACGTGATTTGTTGAGTGGACGTACGTAGGTCACTTTGTGGCATTGCGAAAGAGCATGTCAGAGGGTCATCAGAGGGGAATACTCTTTCGAACTCCTCGCCTGACTTTATTTACTCGCCAGCCCTTTGGATCATATATGTCAGGAAAACTAAGACGAGATAAAAAGATGTAAAGGCATGCAAAGGTAAAAAAACAGGAGTGTGGGGAGGCGGAGAGTCAAATATGACGATCACCCGCGCAAAGTCTATTTCTGCAATTGGCTTCTGCCTTTTCCGTGCGAAAGGTGTTTTGTTTTCGGGAAGTAGTTGGCAAGTATTTGTTCTGTTCTCGCTGGTAGTTACGCTCATATCTATGGGTTATTCATTTTTAAAACAGACAGTTCACCTGTAAACAAACATAAGAGGTGCGGGTCGATAATCTGAGAAATGTGTAGGGTTCACCGGATAGGAGGGATAGCAAGAGCTGACAAGCGTGTGAGCCGCGAGCTACTCGAATAATGGTTCATATCCCCACAATCCCTCAACAAGCGCAATGACCTCCCGGCACCATATTCGCTGCTAAGACATTACCTGAGCAGGGGAATCAGTCCCGTGGGGAGGGCGCGTTTTGGAGGACATGGCCAGCTCCTCGTTATCAAAGCATTTTGGACACAAATCAACCAGAATTTTAAAGAAACGGTCGAATTAGCCGACCGATTTCTTTCCCTCTTTCGCTGCCTTGGCCGTTGTTTGCGAATCCTGGCGGCCTCCTGCGTTGTGTGTCGTCACCTCAGTGGGTGGTGGCTGCACCTGGGCTCCCCTCTCGAGTGAATTAGTCGACGGGCTGTGTTTGGTGTCCTTATGGTTTCACATTTACCCAGCGTAGCGGCTAGACAGTTCGACCGTCGATTCCGACGATGTCCACCGTGTGCTACACGCCAAGGTGCAGCAGGCACGGTGACTTGCGCGCGAATTAGTTTATAGTGATAATAGACTTGCGAAGCATCTTCTGCACTCCCTCATCTCCCTTCCCATCTGGACTCGGTGTCAAGACAGAGTCAAGAAGACCGGAGGCGAGGGGACAGGTGGATGGCACGGTCGAGCCCGCACCCTAGTGTTCCACTCCACACCCCCCTGGTCCACACAGCAAGTGACTACGTTCTTGACCGACAACAGCAGAAACAACAACAACAACAACACCCCAAACAGGGGTCAGAAGGACGAGGATGATGACTGGACAGCTATGCCCGCCACCCGCGTATACCCAGCGGGAGCGCAAGCGCTTCTACCGGCAGGGAGCGAGGTGTCAGGGAACTGCCAGCGCATACCAGGCTGCAATGGCCGTGGTTTGCTGATACTGGCGTATCACACGCTTACAGACCTTTTTGGCGTAGAGACTACATACCTGAAGACAGTTTAACACTGCTTGTCGTGAGTAGCACAGAATGGTACTTTAGAACAAAATCGATGAATTCCCAGACAGGAGATCCAGCAAGCCTTCGAATATCAAAATGCGCCCAGCTGAGCAAACATCTCAACAGGTGTTCAACTCGTAGTTCTCCGATTCATTTTCCGGATGAATCAGTTTTGGCTTACCAGTTGACCCGATCTAAAGACTGTAGCCCCTTAGCAGGCTCTTCCGTACGTGAGGAAGGGCTCGGAGGCCGTCAGCCGCCTTCCCACTTCACTTGGGGTTGGGGTTGCACACAGGCCGGAAGCGTCCGTCAAGCGCCGAGTCATAGGGCTGAAAGACCCGCTGTCACGGCAGGAAACGCCTGGAGTCGTTTATCGGATCTGGTGCAGTTGCGGACAGAGCAACTACGTCGGTGAGACTGGGAGATTGCTCAAGACTGGGATGGCTGAGCACGCAGCAGCGGTGAGGAGGACAGACGCCAGCTCTCAGGTAGCAGCTCATTCCATAGTACGCGGCCATATTTTCAAGTTTCAAGAGGTCGAAATCCTCGCAAGAGATGTCAACCGCGTGAGCCGCGAGCTGCTCGAATCATGGTTCTCATCCCCGCAATCCATCAACAAACTCAATGACCTCCCGGCACCATATTTGCTGCTGAGACATTGCCTAAGCAGGGGAATCAGTCACATGGGGAGGACGCTGGCGACCAACTATCCCAGTGACAGCGGGGCAAATGGCGGAGTAATCATCACGCCAACATCTAACATGCATGATGAAATCCGACAGCTAACGACTCGGACGCGAACTGATTAGTCATCATCGCCTCTATTACGACCCTAGCGGTGATCGCGAGAGCTGTTAATTATAAAACGCATGTGGCCTCACAGCAGCTACGTACTATAAGTACTGCAGTCTTTGTGCCTCCACTACCTTTATCTGCGGCCGGCTCTGATGATGGGCTCGAGTGAGGATCCGAAACGTCGGGCCAATAAACTTTGTGTTCCAGCGATCGTTTCTTCTTCTTCTTCTTCTTCTTCTTCTTCTTCTTCTTCTTTTTCTTCTTCTTCTTCTTCTTCTTCTTCTCCTTCTACTTCCTCTACTACTACTACTACTACTACTACTACTACTACTACTACTACTACTACTACTGCTACTACTACTACTGCTTCTTCTTCTTCCTCCTCTTCTTGTTCTTGTTCTTCTAGTTCTTCTTCTTCATGTTCTTGTTCTTCTTCCTCTTATTCTTATTCCTCTTCCTCTTCTTCTCCGTCTTATTCTTCTTCTTCTTGTTATTGTTGTTGTTGTTGTTGTTGTGGTTGTTGTTGTTGTTGTTGTTGTTGTTGTTGTTGTTGTTGTTGTTCATCCTTTTCTTCTTCTTCTTCCTATTCTTCTCCATCTTCCACTTCTTCTCCTTCTCCGTCTTCTT